>CM019753.1:47719695-47756567 GCA_009761765.1 Phenacoccus solenopsis
GTGAATGGAGTGTGTTGCCATAGTTTAGACCTATTATATTTTAAAACAAATTAACAGCCAAAATTTTCTTAGTCCTCAGACGACAAAGCATAATTATGAGAAGTGACAAAATTTTTAACAGCACCGCAATTCGATTTCCTTTATTTCAAAATTTTCAAAACTTTAACTAGATTTTGGGTCCTCTAAAAATTCATTCAAAAGGCTGAAATTTTTATGACGTACTTTTCAAGTCATTAACAACAATTGTGACTATTTTCTTTATATTTGAAAAAAAAAAAAAATTAAATTCGGTCACCCTAAACCTCGCATGCCCTAGGAATATTTGAACCTTTACGCGTTCATCTACGTCGCTTTCCATGATTTCCAAATTGAGAAGAAGAATGCACACAAATTAAGGTAATTCTACGACTTCTTGGGAGTGTCTGAACAAGAAATATTACACAGAAACTTCGGTGACGAATCGTGTACTTCAAGGATGAGGTTTTCGAAAAGACAGTACTTCCTTCATCAAGAACATCCTTGCCTTTCATCTTCTCTGAAAATCTAGTGGCTCAATTTCTGTAATGCTTCATAGTGATTAGAGTAGTCGTAATCAATTATTATGAAAAATGTAATTTTTACTGAGTGATTTTGGAAGGAATAGGGTATAGTTTTCAGAGGGTGTGGTCTGTAAACATGAAGGGCTCAGCAACGTACGATTAACAATATTCAAATATTCATGAAATTAACTCTTGGTGGGGAGAAGGAGGAAGAGAGGAAATTGTAACACCACTTTCGACAGTTTGAAATTATTTTCCTTTTTACCAATATTCAGTTTTATTATTTGGCTTGCGATATGCAAATATAATTGCGTATACTGTGAACTTAATCTTTGATTAGCGTAAAATTATTTAATGAAAAAAAAAAAAAAAAAAAACGTAAGCAGCCATGCCGCATTACTGGAGCTGAGTTTTTAACTGGGGCTTGTTTTGATTTAGTAATAACCTTGCTTAACCGTTCATCACTACAGGCCACACCCAATACCAAGTCTGAAAACCCCTACCCTATCCTTTCCAAAAACACTTAAGAAGTTCAATTTGGCACAAATGTAGTATTTCTTGCCATGAAATAATCATGCGAACACATATTTCTCAAATTATAACTATTTGAGGGTCCTCAAATTATCTTCAAATTTTGTAAATCCGCCATTTTGGATCCATTTTGACTCAAATTTAAGTGGTTATATTCTGGTCACAAACTAATCCTACACACAAAGTTTGACCATTCTAGGCCGATTTGGTGATGAGATATGGAAGATTCATGAAATTTCCTGCAGCAATTTCCCCTCCAAAAGCCGTTTTTTGCTCTAACTCCCCTCCAAAATCACTGAGGAAGCTAAAATCAAAATACGTTTGTCACTTGGGCTCATTTTATCATATGACACAGCAATAAAAAATTTTCGACCCCTCCTGTACCCCCACCACTATTTTAGGTTGGTAACCCCGCCTTCCCCCTCCAACATCATGTATGGAAGTGAATTCGGGATATAGTATACAACTTATCCCCAATAACCATATGAATTCATATTAATTACATTTTTACCAACTTGAGGCTCCTCAAGCTCTACTCAAAATTTTGATAATCCGCCATTTTGAATCCATTTTGATCCAAATTCAAGAGGTCATATTGTGGTCACCAACTAACCTCACACACAAAATTTGACCTCTTTAACTTGATTTGGTGGGGAGATATGGAAGATTCAAGAAATTTCATGACTCAAAACTTCCTCAAAAAGCCGTTTTTTGATCTAACTCCTCTCAATATGCACTTAGAAGCTGAAATTTGGATATGTTAGTATCCGTGACTCACTCTTTCATATGAAATCAAAAACGAAAAATTTGAGCTATTTGCCCCTTCTCCAGCCCCCTCAAAATTTGAGTGATCCGCCATTTTGAAATTTATCGAAAAAACAAAAAAACTATTTTTGCGTTTTCAAGAAGAGTTCCTCACCGAATTTTGAGCGAATTTTATCCACACCGCCTGCGCAAGGCGAGTGACACAAAAAACGCAATTTCTCAAAAACAGGTTTTTGCTAACTCGCCTCAAAATGCACTTAGGAAGCTGAAATTTAAATATGTTGGTGTCCGTGACTCACTCTTTCATATGAGATCAAAAACGAAAAATTTGAGCTATTTGCCTCTTCTCCAGCCCCCTCAAAATTTGAGTGATCCGCCATTTTGAAATTTTTCGAAAAAACAAAAAAAATACTTCTGCGCATTTTCAAGAAGAGTTCCTCACCAAATTTTGAGCGAATTTTATGAATACTCGCCGGCGCTACGCGGGGGAAAAAAATAATATATATATAATTATAATAAAGAATAAAAAAATATATAAGTTGGCTCCATGTGAAAGTGATACCGTATATGGAGCTGACTTTCACAAATCATGCATTAGTTTCGCCAAGGCGCGCTCTATCCCAGGCATACTCGCAGGAGGAGCCAACTTTCTGTATAAATGCATATTTAAATATACAACTCCATATACGTATCCACTTTCCCATGGAGCCAACTTATAACTGCCTTTTTGAAGCATGGAGTCAACTCTCACACATCCTTATAATTAAATTTTCCATCATAACTTCTATTCTAATTATCTATTTAATGTATTTCTTTCACTTATAAAACGGAAAAATAACATTTAACTGTTTGCTGGAGGCAAATAGCTCTTACAACCATTTTTTAAGGTGGATCCAACTTTCACTGTTTTTCAAGGGATCCAACTTTCATACGTAACTCAATATATATATATACACCAACAAGTTGGACATTTTCCAGATTATTACAAATGGTCTGAAACGCAAAGATTTTAAGACCCCACCCTCCCCCGACCTTCCCTTCCCAAATCAGTATAGCTACCGTTTTTATTAAAAACTCAGCCAAAAAAAAAAAAAAAAAAAAAAAAAAACTTCAAATAATTCAATTTTTCTCATTGTTTCTTGTTGGATTAAAAACTCGATTACGTCGTTTTACATTCTTTGTTTAGATTTTTGGAATTTCACGCTGAGGTGCAAAGATCACTTGGTTGCACGTTATTACGTACGAGCGTAACTTTCATAATGCAATAACTAGAAACCCAACGAGAAGGTTATACATATACTCACAGTATCTGGCTCCGTATGATGTTCCATAAATGCTGAAAATTCAACCAGTCTTAATTTATGAGTTGCTATCGCTCTACCTTCCCAAGGAGGTAACGTAGGCGGTGGTTGAAATCTGCGCTAACGGTGGTAGCCGGTTTGACGGTTGCACCGGCTGCATAGCCCGACTGCGTAAATGGCTTCACGCTGCAACACCCAACAAAATAGTATTGGTAAAAACGTGAGATCGTGAGCAAAATGTCAATACACCTATCGAATGGAAAGGCGCGCCGGTAATGTACGATGGGTCGATTGCGGTTGCTTTTGTGAGAACCTTATCTACGGTCATCTTTCGTTTCACTACTACGACTATTTGTTTTAAGGCGCGAGGCGTTAAAGTCACGTTGACGTTAACGAAATTCTCGCCCATAGTCTACATAGCAATACACAGTATACGAGTAAATGAATACATGAGCAGTGATACTTACTCCTGCGATGTTTCCTGGTTGCAGGCCCGGTTGCCAAAACTAGAAAAAAAAAAAATACATTTATCGTTAATTTTTTACGAGAAAAAACAAACGTTTCCAATGTAATACGTAAATACCCTATATAAAAGTTGTAGAATATTTGTGGCCAATCTATAAGAATTACCTAACATGTACTTCCTATTAAAAAGCTGCAATTAGCCAACGAAATGGCGCACAAGCAGAGTAATACGAGTAAGCTCGCACCCACTACTACAACTACTACTACTACTACTTGAGGAAATTCGTGAGCCACCTCGTTCGAATAAATAAACAGCCCAATCGAATGAAGAAGGAAAAAACTAATAATATAAAAAAATAAGCATTTTAAAACGAGACTTAGGTAGTGAATTTTAATTGCCATACATTGGCGACTTGATCGATCAGATTTGGGGGTTCGAACTTGGAAGGAATAGAACAAGTACTTACCGGTGACGGAGGATAAGAAACCGCGGAGGAAGCGAGACCGAGAGAAGCGAGGCTGGCCGCCGTTGCTTTGTTATGTATAGCGGTCGCTGATACAATTTGAGCACTAGACAGCGTCGACATCGATTGTAATGTTTTCTCTTTAACTGCAGCATCTGTCGGTACTACCTAAACACCCCCAACACCGCTAAATTACTACCACGATACATCAACGTATTACTAGCTACCGCTACGTCTACTTAAATTATCGGTACATTAAAAAATAATAGATGGTATGCTATAAGTTAAAACTCAATCAATTTTCCGTTAGTAAGTACATATATCTTACAGCGGTGAAATAAGAAGTAGGTAAGTGAAACAGTAATCGTCTAATCGAGTAATAGCAATATCCAACACCTATACCCCCATGCTTGCTCCCCATACTAGTGGTTTCTTCGTCAAGCCAACCGTTGCTTTCTACATTTCACGTAGATACTTCATACCATACACACTACATTCTAGATAGGTGATAAGGTAGGTTCGTATACTCGCCCTCGTACATCTCATAAAAAAATGGATACTCGACGAATTCGCAACTTTTCTACACAGTAAGTATTCGTACGTGAAACTACTACTAGGTATTCAAAAATCACACATAACAAGTTCGTACAGTCCATGACACAACGCGAAAAAACCAAATAAATTTCCAGTTTATTACGAATCTCATGCATGAGAAGAATGCTTACATCATGAGTACTTTGATTCTCATTCATCGCATACCTATTCACACCGAAAAATTTCGGAAATAATCTCGTCAAACACATTTTCTAAAATGTATGGAAAAACGCGAACAAAATAAATCACCAACACCGAAACGTTTGCTCAGTGAACTGATGAATTGCGTCACAGAAATAGCAACTAGCGCAATATTATTAATACTAGCGTCTATAACTTATGAGCCGATGGAACGAGGGAAAATCCGAAATATGAGATAATCGACTGATTGTCCAAAAAGGGAAAATGATAAAAGTCTACATCAAGCATGATAAGTGAGCGCTATATCGCACGTTTACCTCATACATGTACTCGCATCTCGTAGTTACCTATGTACGGTATACAACTACGAAAACTTCGCTGCTGACGGACGAAGGTAACGTCGCGTCGTGTCATGCTATGCCATGCTGATTACGAAAAATAAATATAGGCTACGTAATACGAGTATCTAGACTATATCTATACCATAGACAGCGCACTACTTGTTACTGTATAAATATATCAGACATTTAGAAAATTCGCGATAAATTGCTAATGCCGCCCCTCAAAGACTACAAAAAAGCATTATGGCATGGAACAGGGTAGAAAATCACTGAACCTCATTCACATATATATGCATCTATGTAGTTAAATGATTACCCTTCTTTCAAAAAAACGAGTTATTTTAAGTAGAAAAAAAGTCGCATCAGAAGCTTTTCCCGGCAAAAAAAAGAGAGAGTCGAAATAGGAGGGAACGGCGTAGAAAATGAAAAATTACTAGTCATACGTACTAAATAAAGGCAGATAACACACTTCACGAAAAATCTGCGAGAAAATGTTCAATAAAGTGAAGTGATGATGATGATGATGATGATTATTATTATTATTATTATTATTATTATTATCATCATCATTATTATAATTTTTTTATTATTTTTAGTTGAGTTTTTCATAAAAACGATAGCTATCACAGCCTACCTGATTTGGGAAGGGAAGGTCGGGGGAGGGTGGGTCTTCAAATCTTTGCGTTTCAGACCATTTGTAATCATCTGGCAAATGTCCAACTTTTTGGTATATATATATTTTTTCCCCCACGCGTAGCGCCGGCGAGTATTCATAAAATTCGCTCAAAATTTGGTGAGGAACTCTTCTTGAAAATGCGCAGAAGTGCTTTTTTTGTTTTTTCGAAAAATTTCAAAATGGCGGATCACTCAAATTTTGAGGGGGCTGGAGAAGAGGCAAATAGCTCAAATTTTTCGTTTTTGATCTCATATGAAAGAGTGAGTCACGGACACCAACATATTTAAATTTCAGCTTCCTAAGTGCATTTTGAGGAGAGTTAAAGCAAAAACCTGTTTTTGAGGAAATTTCGTTTTTTGTGTCACTCGCCTTGCGCAGGCGGATGTGGATAAAATTCGGTGAGGAACTCTTCTTGAAAATACGCAGAAGTGCTTTTTTTGTTTTTTCGAAAAATTTCAAAATGGCGGATCACTCAAATTTTGAGGGGGCTGGAGAAGGGGCAAATAGCTCAAATTTTTCGTTTTTGATTTCATATGAAAGAGTGAGTCACGGATACTAACATATCCAAATTTCAGCTTCCTAAGTGCATATTGAGAGGAGTTAGATCAAAAAACGGCTTTTTGAGGAAGTTTTGAGTCATGAAATTTCTTGAATCTTCCATATCTTCCCACCAAATCAAGTTAAAGAGGTCAAATTTTGTGTGTGAGGTTAGTTTGTGACCAGAATATAACCTCTAAAATTTGAGTCAAAATGGATCCAAAATGGCGGATTATCAAGATTTGAAGATAATTTGAGGAGCCTCAAATAGTTATAATTTGAGAAATATGTGTTCACATGATTATTTCATGGCAAGAAATACTACATTTGCGCCAAATTCAACTCCTTAAGTGTTTTTGGAAAGGATAAGGTAGCGGTTTTCAGACTTGGTATTGGGTGTGGCCTGTAGTCATGAACGGTTAAGCAAGCTTATTAGTAAATCAAAACAAGCTCCAATTAAAAACTCAGCTCCAGTAATGCGGCATGGCTGCTTACGTTTTTTTTTTTTTTTTTTTTTTTTTTTTGAAAATCGATTAGATTTGATGTTTAATCATAGAAAAATAGCCGCAAAATAATACGTCAAAAAAATGTTCACCCTTTCCCAGCTATCAACATACACAATATTTTAATTAAAATCCAAAAACGAAGATTTTTCTGCACAAAGCCAAAAAAAATGAATTTCAGATGATAGCAAATGTCATTCGTCAAAGAGCAGAGAACAACTTGAGCTTTATCTTCAAATGTTGATAAATGAATAATTTCTGCCTGAATTTCGCTTTCTATGGATTCCCAAGTATTATGGCTGATTTGGTTTTCAAATCACATAATTTTTAGGTCGTCAGTGGACTCGTAAGTTTCTTTAATGCCATTGTAGTTGGAATATCAGATATTTTGTATTTTTTTTTTTTTTTGAGAATCATGGAAATTCTATTACTCATGTATCAAAATATCATAATCACGCCAAAGCAATATAGGGCGTTTCACCTTTAATGAAATTACCTTCTTACGACGTGTAGGACAACTCCTGTGATGTGACACTAATGCATGATGGTTTATTCGCTGAAGGGGTCAAGATATGAAACTTAAAAAAAATATTTATTTACTAAGGGCGGAAATTTCATGATATTTCAGAAAAATTTATGTTTGACAAATTTGAAAATTTTTTGGGTCTGAAGGGCCTCTTTTGTCATCTGAAATTCTAGAAGAATAATTATTTATCTCTCTTTTCAACATTCAGAGGTTCTAAAACTATTTCAATAAGCGCGTGAAAAACTCCTTTGGTGTATTTTTGCATTACATTCAGATTCAGTGCTATTCATAAGTTGATAATTATTCACTATTATATCAAAAATATGTTTGAATTCATCTCTTCAGGACTACAAAAAAAAAGTTACAGTGAATTTTCAGCATTTACTGATTTTTAAAATAGCAGTTAGGCTTACAAATATTACCTAAATTTACGCTAATAAGCAGATTTTGATAGAGCAAGCAACGTTGGAAAGAGTACGTCAAAAATTTCCAAATCCATATTTTCAGCACCCACCAGGCATTCACAGCGTGAGGGATAGTTCTCTCCAAAAAATAACATGAAAAAATGACCTTGTTCTCATCGTTTTTCACATTTTAGCTCGAACAGCAGCTCATCACAAAAATTAAGGAAATTTTACCAGTTCTATATGTCTATATCGTCTCGACCCCTTTAACCAGTGGGTTAGGCAAATCATTATACACGAGTGTCACAGAAGTTGGCCAACATGTGGTATGAAGGGTGTGCAATTGAGTCGAAACACCCGGTACATTCGACTTGTATTAGTTATTCATATTTTTTAGAAATAAAGGAAACACGAATACACTATATATATTTTTTCAAAACATTGGTAATCGTTTCATATTCTTGAATTTCAAAAAATTGAAAGATGCTCATACAAACTAGGCAACTGGAATTTTTTTTGACATATATTGTAAGTGAAGCCAACCAGTAATCATTAAAATCATGTTAACCTAAGAAAATTTGCAGAAAAACTTTTGAAAGAGGCAAATCAATAAAATAATAATAATAACAAAAATAAAAACCTTGAAGTTAAAATTTGTAAAAAATTTTTCTGTTATTTCGCAACATTTTTCATTGAAAGAAAAGTGGAAGAGGAAGAGGAATACAAGTTTTACATTTATTGCCACCGCCTTCGCAATTTTAATTCAGAGTATTAACGTGACACGAGTAAAAGAGACATAAATTCATCTCTGTGAAAACATTTATCGTGGTACTTTTAAGAATAGTGCCAAGATGTCGTTGAACACAATATTATTACTGGCTCGTTTGGAATTTTCATTAATTTCTTCTACTTCGAAAAGAAAATTTGTATTAAATTTAAAAACATATTTCTCCGATAACTGTCTTTCCCTCCAGCTTCCCACTAATACTTCCGACATTTGGATGTTAATCGAATTTTGTAACACGTCCTTCAGGGTCCGCCAAAATTAGGTGAATTAACATTTTTGAATATTACCTTTCCTAATTTCATAAAGCATGTAATACATTAGGGTTCGTTTCCAAAAACGAAACAAATGAAACGAAATTTTTTTACACACGAATTCCAAGTTGACCAATTGTAGAATAAAGTTTTTTTATTCAACTCACGTACGTAATCCAATGATTATTCAAACACTTTCACAAGCATAACATAGGGTCTTATTGGCGACTTATTTAAGAGGGAATAATGGCCTGCACAGGGAATAATGAGATTATTATGAGTAACAACAACTGTACAGTATGCGAGAAGATGTTCATTGGTTCACTGCACCTGTTTGTGTGTTCTTTCGTATTTTTAAATTTATTCAGTTTTTTTAGGAGTTTTAGCATAACTGTGTGATGAGTTGAATAAAATAGTATACTATTATTGCGGGAAGGGAGCACTTATATAAAAATATACAACTCGCTGATTGGATAAATTAAAAATTTTAACCCAAATCAGGTCCATGAGTAAGGCACATCTTTCGGGTCTTCATTTAAAACTATAAGTTATTCCACGTCTAGTTTTCTCTTTTTTATGCGAAATTTTATTAAATAAATCTTGACAAAGGGTTTTATCTTAATACTTTTTTTAGGGGCTAATTTATCCGCTTTTAATGATTATACCAAAACTCACTTCGTCAATACTACTAACACAGATACAGTAGGTACTACGTATTAGGTACCTCTACCCACAAAAATATCTATTAAATCGTAGTTTGCTTATATTATTGGTAGCAGGTGCGTAATGAAGATTTTAGCACCTATATATGTCTTAAATTATCGCTCTCGATAGAAAACAAACGAATGAATTTCTCAGCGACAGAAATAACATGAAGTTATATTTAAAATTTAGTCAAGTGTTGAGCTTCCTTTTATGGGCGATAATTCCGGAATATTTTGCTTTCGCGTAAAGCTTTAAAAATGTTTTAATACTCTCATAATCCTACCATAAATTTTCACGAGTGTTCAGTTACAAAATCGTTCTCCGAATTTTGTTCATTTCAGCAATGTCTCATAATTATAACACGTTCTTAATTAGAGCAGTGAGAATATTATTGTACAAAAAATCGTACATAATTTTTTTTTTTTACAGAATGAGCTTATATTTGAAAATATTAGGACTGGCGAATTTACCGAACAGGCTCATGCTGAGACGAAGTCTGCTACAACCCCTTTCAAACCCCATAGCATCCTCAATGTTGCCAATATTACAAAAAATTACTATTACGTGCATAAGTACATATATTATATATGAACTAGCGCAGTGAAGCGCAGGAGCTAATTTCTCTCATTTTTCATTCAATTTCAAAGAGCCCAAAAAGTTCTAAAAATTCACGCATCGAATTTCGTAATTTTCAAATGGAAAATGGATGATTTGTCTCAAAATTTTTGTCGAGTTGAATCATAAGAGTTTCGCGTCGTTCATGCTGAATATCTGATAATAGGGCCCTCTTCGCAACATTTACTCGTACGTAAATTAAAGGCTTAACTATGATATTTTTCCTAGCACATATACTAGTAATACGTACTACTTTCAATTTCGCTTGTATTTCTCTCATCCGTCTTCTGGCTAGTACTTGTATATGCGAGCTGACTTGTTTGCGAGTTCTCGTTTTACCCGTTCTTAATTTTATATATCTGGCTATCAGTTCGTTTCGTCCTGTAAAATAAGGAGTTAGAGAATATTAAAATGTGCGTGAGTAAACCAACACAAACGATACCTAGAAAAAACAAAACAAAAAAAAAGAGATAAGCAGCCATGCCGCCATACTGGAGCTGAACTTCTAATTGGGACTACGTTACTAACCCTTTCACATCTTCAGGCCTCACTCGGGTACCGAGTCCGAAAACCACTACTCTACCCCTTCCAAAATCATTTAAGAAGTTGAATTTAGATTAAATAATCACTGAACCCATATTTTTAAAATTATCACAAGTTGAGGCTTTTCAAGACTTCAAGTTATCTTGAAATTTTGACCTTCCGCCATTTTGAATACATTTTGACCCAAATTTAAGAGGTCATATTCTGGTCATAAACTAACCCTACATACGAATTTCGACCCTTCTAGGTCGATTCGATGAAATTTCCTGCAGTGACTTGTTCTCCAAAAGTCGTTGTTTGCTCCAACTCCCCTCCAAATGCACTTGTGAAACTGAAATCTGCATATGTTGGTGTCCGTGACTCACTTTTTTATATGAGATCAAGAACAAAAATTTCAAGCCATCGCCCTTCCTTTCAGCCTCACTCAAAATCTGAGTGATCCGCAATTTCGAGGTGCATCGAAAAAATAAAGAAACAACTTTTTCGTATTTTCAAGAAGCATCTCGCACTAAGCTTTGAGCGATTTTCATCAATACCCCACGGTGCTACAAGTGGAGAGGGGAGGGAGGAAATATACATACCCGAAAATTGGACATTTGCCAGATGATTACACATAGTGTGAAACGCGAAGAATGTAAGACCCCACCTTCCACGACCCCCCCCCCTTCTTCTCAAATAAGGTAACTAAGCTAAACATTCTTATAATCTTCAATTCGATAGCTAGACAAAATTATCAACTCTTATTTGGATCAATGGCCGATACATGCATATGCTCGGTAATGAACACTTTTTCTAGACTTTTCCATATTTATACGCTTCAGGTATATAAGCACAATAGGCGAGAAAAAAAGAAAAGAATCCGCATTAAAAAACTCGCTGTGAAGAAACCCCTTCAATTTTCATTCGTGGGCTTTTAATTGGAAAATTAAAGCACGCCGTACACCGCAAAACACCGTTTATGCGTCATTCTATTCGCCTCGTAATGTTTACTCTTTTTTTGTAGGAGTAATGAATGATATTAAAGAAAAAACACAGGGGAAAATGAAAAGAATATACCTATTACAAGTTTAAGAGTCGGCCCGGTCAAGAGTCAAGGGATAAAAGGGAATGGTAGGACGGTGAAAAAGTGGTTAACAAAATATATATATAAAATAAAAGAAATAAAACTAAACAGAGACGAGAAGCAAGCTTAATAGTCGCAAGGAGAGGGGCGGCTGGATGAAAGAAATGAAGAAAGAAGAATAAAAAAAAAAAAAAAAAAAAAAAAAATAGAAAACTTTTAAAACGTTTAGCTTTAAAAATGAATACCCTCTTAAATATCTCTTTATTTCTTTTCATTTCACGTTTCGCTTTAAGCAAAAGAAAAGCTGAAGCTAAAGCTTTGGAAGAGCTGCGAGTGTTGGCGGAAAAGCGCGCCAACGGGGCTAAATGAGAGACAAAGCGGGCCGGCTGCAAGGAGCGAGGGGCGTATGTGTTTCTTTGTGACTGTGCGCGCGTTAATTGCACATTCCTGGCATAGTTTCGTATTACTACTCCTTTCGTTTCGTTGCAAGATCCGAACCCCGATGGCCGCCGCCGCCGTCGCGACTTCCTTTATAATCCTTAATCGTCGCCGTCCCTATAACTTCGCTTACCCCAACTTTTCGCTACCTACTCGCGCCCGTGTCTCTGTGTACGTGCGTAAGCCGACGTGAAGCGACAAACTTTACGCCAGCACCATCATCAACACCGCGTCGTCCTGCCTCACGAATATTATCGTTTCCGCCCCCGCCCACCACGCCGTTCTCCTTTTTGCTCTCTTGCCCGAAATTGATATCCTCGCGCCGCACGCTTACGTACGTGCAAAAAGGCTATACTTCATTCGTTTCGGGTACGTAGAGAAATTTTACCAGCTACTAGCAGGGCGGCGCGGAGCGGAGCGGAGTTTCTCAAAAATTCGCCGACGCAAATTTCGCAACGCAACGCCAAGAAAAAGGATTACGCCGCGTCCGAACATCGTATCCGCGTAAAACTGCAAACTGAAAACTGAAAAGCCTTCTGCTCTTTCCACTTTCCGAACGTCGCGTCGCGTCGATCGCGTACTTTACGAGATTAAATTTCTCGTTTCAACTTTTTTCATTAAAATTACGACTACGAGTATTTTCTCGCCGTGTCACCGCTTCACCGTCACCGTTCGTAATCAAATTACCGAGACACGCAGCCGCCAACCGCCAGCCACCAGTCGACAATCGACAACCCTCTCTTCGTGACGAGCGGCGTGGCGCGACACCTTGACATTAATATTAGTTAATCTTCGATACGATCACGTAGCTTTAACGCTGTAGACCGCATCGCCAGCCCAAATTAATCGTGAATTCATTCCGCAAACAGACGAACATGCGCCCCGAACTCGGCTTTATCGTCGTACGCTCTGGCCAAAATTCATTCACGCTGCCTACCGCCACGCTATATGCTCATTGGTCGAGTGGTGATGTCATCTCAATGTTTCACATCGCTTGCGGAGCTCAATGCCTTTTTCATCTCGCCAAAGAAGGAGAGGAGCTGCACCTCCCTCTAAATGATGGCCTAACCAAGTACGCAAAACATCCCCTGATAATTTAAAAGCGACAGAACAATGTATATAGAGGCCGAGAAAATATTTAAATTAATCGGAATATTGTCCGTCCAAAATAGCATGAGAGCTAAATTTTGTCAGTTGCGCAAGCCAAAAGCCAAAAAAATTTGAAAATTTTTTTGATTTCCCAAGATTAATAAATTAAAATGATAGAAGATAATAATATTTAGAATAATTCTGAGGGAAGCTGGAAGAGAAGCAAATAGCTCAAAATTCTCATTTGTGGTTTCACACGAAAGAATAAGCCAACCAACACATCCAAACTTCGGCGTAATAAGTAAATTTGGAGGAGAGTTAGAGCAAATAACGTCTTCTTAAGGAAATTTCAAGTCATGAAATTTCTCGAATCTTTTGCATCCTTTCACGAAAGTCAAACCCTGCAAGTTAGTTTAGCAGGGAACCACAACAGGACCCCTTAAATTTAGTCAAAATGGATCCAAAATGGCGGATAGACAAAATTAGAGGAAGCCTTGGATAAATTAATGTACTCATACGATTACTCGGTATAAGAAGTATACTACTTATATCCCTAATGCACCTTCACACGTCACGATGGAAAGGAAAGAGAGCTGACTGTTGTCCTTGAAATGTGATAGGGTAAACCAAAGGTCGAAAATTCTCGATTAAGGTGTCAAATGATGAGTGAGCCCGAGTGACTACATATTCCAATTTCACTTAAATTTCGGTCAAAATGAATCCACAAAATTCGAGCAAGGCTTGAGAAGCTTCAAATGACTAAAATTTGAATAATTCACCCGATGCGAATGTTGCGGGCAAAAAACAGCACATATCCAAAATTCATCTTCTCGATTGGTGTTAAAAAGAATAGGAGGGGGTTTTCGGGACTCTGTGCTGAGTGTGGCCTGTGAAGATGCATTAGTTGACAACATTGTAAAAACTCAACTCGAGCAGCGAGATATGGCTGATTATTTCTTTAGAAAGGAGGGGGTAGGGGACAGGCATTAATTTAGTTTTTCCTACAAATCGTCGGCTTTTTCCTCATTCGATGCGCAAATCAAGATTTTTGCACATATCACACACATAAAAGTCATACACTCTGAAATACTCAGCTAATGGAAAACGAAGCACAGTGAATTACCCGAACAATAAACCAGCAGCCACAACGGTTTTCGACTCCACAGCTACCCGCGTAATGGGTATCGTAATCGCAGCAGCAGAGAACAAATAAATTTTTTACACGCGATGAAATGAAGCGAGAAGTTTGCGCGGAAGATTATAGATGTTGGGAATCATTGTGGTGTAATTTGGACTGATCTAATGTAGGAACTACGAAGGCAAGTAGCCTGTTAGGTAAAGACTTGATAAACGTGAATTAGCCTTTGGTGGTTGGGCGACTGCAATCCTCAGTCAGATTCTCCTTATTGGTATTTAAACAAAAAAAAATTCCATGTTTAGAAAAAACTATGCTGACTATTGAAAAATTTTAATGCTAAAAAAATTACACCATTTTGAACCAATGGGATCTATAACAAAGAACAAATACACAAAATATGGAGAAATTTAAACCATTTTTAGCTGAGTTTTTAACAAAACGATAGCTATTACAGCCTACCTGATTTGGGAAGGGAAGGTCGGGGGAGGGTGGGGTCTTCAAATCTTTGCGTTTCAGACCATTTGTAATCATCTGGCAAATGTCCAACTTTTTGGTATATATATATATATATATAGTGATCTATGGTCAAAGGGGCATCACTTTGCACATTCCTCAGAAGTGCATCTAATGTCACGTTAATGACACCACAATGGCGAACGGAATGTATAATTTCATAGGTTTTCTTGGAAACAAATTTTTAAAATGATGCCACTTTACCTGTAAACATCAAAAAAATGAGGCTACTACGACCGTAGACCGAAAAAAATTTTTTTGTATGAAAAATAGAATATTAGTGGTAAAGTGGCATCACCCAAATAACCACACCAGTGACGTCATGACACAAAGCTGAATCGATGAGCAATGTGATGGTAAAGTGGCATCAAAAAAAAGATGCCACTTTACCTGTAGACGACGAAAAATGATGCCACTTTATCCATAGATAAATCTATATTTATATTTTTTTCCCCACGCGTAGCGCCGGCGAGTATTCATAAAATTCGCTCAAAATTTGGTGAGGAACTCTTTTTGAAAATGCGCAGATTTTGTTTTTTCGAAAACTTTCAAAATGGCGGATCACTCAAATTTTGAGGGGGGCTGGAGAAGAGGCAAATAGCTCAAATTTTTCGTTTTTGATCTCATATGAAAGAGTGAGTCACGGACACCAACATATTTAAATTTCAACTTCCTAAGTGCATTTTGAGGCGAGTTAGCAAAAACCTGTTTTTGAGAAAATTGCGTTTTTTGTGTCACTCACTTTGCGCAGGCGGGTGTGGATAAAATTCGCTCAAAATTCGGTGAGGAACTCTTCTTGCAAATACGCAAAAATAGTTTTTTTGTTTTTTCGATAAATTTCAAAATGGCGGATCACTCAAATTTTGAGGGGGCTGGAGAAGGGCAAATAGCTCAAATTTTTCGTTTTTGATTTCATATGAAAGAGTGAGTCACGGATACTAACATATCCAAATTTCAGCTTCTTGAGTGCATATTGAGAGGAGTTAGATCAAAAAACGGCTTTTTGAGGAAGTTTTGAGTCATGAAATTTCTTGAATCTTCCATATCTCCCCACCAAATCAAGTTAAAGAGGTCAAATTTTGTGTGTGAGGTTAGTTGGTGACCACAATATGACCTCTTGAATTTGGATCAAAATGGATTCAAAATGGCGGATTATCAAAATTTTGAGTAGAGCTTGAGGAGCCTCAAGTTGGTAAAAATGTAATTAATATGAATTCATATGGTTATTGGGGATAAGTTGTATACTATATCCCGAATTCACTTCCATACATGATGTTGGAGGGGGAAGGCGGGGTTATCAACCTAAAATAGTGGTGGGGGTACAGGAGGGGTCGAAAATTTTTTATTGCTGTGTCATATGATAAAATGAGCCCAAGTGACAAACGTATTTTGATTTTAGCTTCCTCAGTGATTTTGGAGGGGAGTTAGAGCAAAAAACGGCTTTTGGAGGGGAAATTGCTGCAGGAAATTTCATGAATCTTCCATATCTCATCACCAAATCGGCCTAGAATGGTCAAACTTTGTGTGTAGGATTAGTTTGTGACCAGAATATAACCACTTAAATTTGAGTCAAAATGGATCCAAAATGGCGGATTTACAAAATTTGAAGATAATTTGAGGACCCTCAAATAGTTATAATTTGAGAAATATGTGTTCGCATGATTATTTCATGGCAAGAAATACTACATTTGTACCAAATTGAACTTCTTAAGTGTTTTTGGAAAGGATAGGGTAGGGGTTTTCAGACTTGGTATTGGGTGTGGCCTGTAGTGATGAACGGTTGAGCATGGTTATTACTAAATCAAAACAAGCCCCAGTTAAAAACTCAGCTCCAGGAATGCGGCATGGCTGCTTACGTTTTTTTTTTTAAATCGTTAACAATTTTGTTTTCGCTTTCTTGACAATATACTTAAAAAATAAAAAATAAAATATAGAAACAATTTTTTTTTTCAATTAACGTGTCATGTGGTGAAACTCGGCTCACAGCCGAACAGAATGGGATGACTAGATTTCGAAGAATGAGGAAAACTACGAAACTGCTAATTACCAAAATATTACGCGTGGAAAAGCAAAAACTCACAATGCAGCAAGCGTGTACAATGTACGAACGTACATCGTATGGGGCTATTCGAGTATAATTTAAATCCAAGCTAACGCACAATTTTCGTCGCAACAACGTGTTCGTCTCCTCTTGCCAAAACCTTCGGTGTAGCGTAAAAACGGGAAAATTGAGAGCAATAAATTATACAGTATAAAACGTTACCAGCGAGCACAATGAAAAACTTGTGCGCCCAAAAGACGACGCGGTGCGACCATCATTTTCGTTTCGTTCGGTTTAAACCTGATTTTACGTACGCGCCCAAAACAAAAGAAAATAATTTCATATGGGCCCTCAATATCTGATACTCGTATACTCGCATTATACGTCCATGCCCCCATATCGCTCTCTCATCCTGCTCGACTTTTCAACCTTCATTTTGCGAATCGTTATTCACCTCCCTTTATCGCAATCGTCTTCGCGAAGTCGTCGTTTATTAAACACGCAGGGCGTCGTTTGACAACAAATATCGCGTAGGTGTTGCTGTAGCTCGTACATTCGACGAATGAAGAGAAAAAAATTGCAATAAAAAATATTTTTAAATTCAAATTTGCTATTTTTATACCAACGTAACGTTCCATACATATAACGTACGTATCGAAAGGGAAGACCCGAGGCGACCTTTTTCACCTTAGCGCATTTTCTCGTAGTCTGCCTTGCCTTTTTTTTTTCCTCCTCCGGTATCGAATTATTTTCCAATTCGCCAACTTTTATTGAGATATGAACACGAAATCAATGTGAAATTCCGTATTTCTCATACACTATAGAGTTCAGTTCCTCTCGATTGAGAATTAAAATTTCAAATTTTGGCACGAATTTCGTCACCATGAATGAAATTTAAATGAGAAAGAAAAAATCGAACAATTAAAAAGAATTCAAAAATGAAAAACTGTTCAAAGATGAACGAACAAAAAAATTTTAAAAAGTCTAGAAAAAGAAAACACTTGAAATACAATATTTTATGCTAAAGGCAAAATAATAAAATCATCCGAATTGTAAAAAATTACTAAAAAATAAAAGCGTGTTCGGAAGCTAAAAAATAAATAAATAAATTTTCCACCCAAAACGTGAAGGCGAACTCAAAATGTAATCATGAAAAGACAGGTGAGCTGAAATTTGAGTGTGCTTAGTGGTCGATTAACAACATACTAAATACCCATTCCTATAGGTGGTGAGTGTAGCCCACAAGGGAAGGAAGCTAGAAGCCCTCAAAAAACGAGGTTTCTCCTATATCTTCTCAACGTTTGATCAAGGAACAAAAATACTTTGGGGCAATATTTTGTTCTACACTAAATTTTCTAAAACATTCATGCGAATACTTGGGAGTCAAAAGTGTTTGAAATTAGATACTTTAGGGGCTTTATTTTACAGTTTCAATAGTATGCAGTATGCTATGTGACGTTGAATAGTGTTATATGTCCAATTGTCCATAATTGTGTAATTTGAAACTATTCATATTTAGGAATGTACGTATTTGGGGGTAAAGGAAAGGGGACTGAGACCTTCATAGGGTCATGATTGGGTTGGTAGATAGTTGTTAAGTCGTGGTAAATGCATTTCTCCCGTTCACATATATGATGTCCCATAACATAATTTAATCGATTGAAACAGAGCCCCTAAAGTATTAAATTTTAAACATTCGTAACTCTTCACCTTTGAGTCGGGGCAAAAACATGTTCTTGCAAAAGTCGTAGAAAATTTAGTGAAGAACAAAATTCTACTCAACTATTTTTACCCTAAGATCAAGCCCTAAAGAGATATAGTGAAAAACTCGTTTTTAGGGGTTTCAAGGCCCCATCCCGTAGACTACAATCGTCATCTAGGAATGGGATCTTTTAGCATAGGGCTAGTAGACTTAATATCTACATATTTATAAAAAATAATTTTTGTAAGAAATATACCAGCTCGCATGGTTATGATATTATGTCATGCAATTTCAAGCTCTTCAAAATGTCCCTAAATTTTGGTATATTTGATATTTTATTAGGGTCATTTTAATCTAAATTATAAAACTCATACGCGGTCCCCAATTGGTCTCGAATGAGAAATTTTAGCTCCTTACATACATTAGGTGAGGACTTGGGAGATACGAAAGGTTGAAGAAAACATGAAACTAGATCAAAGGCTAAAATTCATCCTGTGAAGCGATAATGGAAAATTTTTTACATCAAAATTTGAGAGAAACATGATTTCGAGTCATATTGAAAATCTAACAAAAGGACTAGAAATAAAAGAATTTCACACAAATATCCTAAAATAAAAATGGAAAAAAAGTGATGTTTTCCTTCAACATGATATTTATTAGGGCAATTTAGAAAGGCTCACGGTAACAAAAACTGAGATTGTAACGGCGAACACGGTAGTTCTTAATTCACATTTCATTTTACCTTTTTTTTATCGTACAAGCTATCACTCTCAACACACATTATCAGAAGAGTGACTTAAATTTCGAACATCTGTTTCAACATTAAAAATTTTCACATTAACGTCTAGGCTTTGCTGACAAATGCGTAAATTTCCTATTTCCCATAGACACAAAATTAACGAGTATGAATAAAACAGAAACAATAACAAAAACCAAAGACTTCTAATACAAGCTATCTGTTTTCAGCGAATAGTTTCTCAGGTTTTTTTTTTCTTTATTCGTTTGCCGCAACATTTATCCCAGTCTACGAACGAGGGTACCGGAAAATATTCCCTTGTCGCATATTCTCGTAATGTCGTAAACGAAACGTTCAATAATCGAGTTTGCCGACGGTTTTTTCCATCTACTTTTCTTTTATCCTTCGACCAAGCGGTGGAAACACTAACGTTTACTCCTATATACTTGTTGCTGACGCGCGCATTAATCAAAACTCGTACGCCATACGCGTCGCGTCGCTACCGCCTAACCATTTCCAATCGACCCGTTTATCTGAAAACTATATACGAAGGCAGGGAGGATTTCATCGAAAAAAAAATTTAGCTACGCTCACTTCCAAATTCATTGAAAACAAATTTACCAGAATCATCCTATGTACGAGTAGATAAGTTTTACAATGCAGGATATAAGTGATACACGTACTACGTATTTACCTATATCTGATAGTCTATATTAATAATTTCGTCATCGATTCAACTTGAACTAATGAACTGCTCAACGATACCTAGCAATATAATAATCGTGACCAGCGCCAATTACAGAGCGGCGTGGCACGAGAGTTGAGACGCGGGAACGAAGCTACGAGTGAACTGGTTTTCTGGACGAGCGCACTTATTTAGCGGATTGTCTACGTATACTCGGATCTCTCGCACACATTATGCGTAATTTATTATTTTTAATTTTTAGTCATTTGAAAAGCTTTAAGCCCAAGGCATTTATCAAAAGTAGTACAGTAAATGAGTGTAAATCTATACCATGGAAGCATCATTCACGAAAAAATTAAAAACAATTTTTTTTTTTACAAATATCAACATAATAGAAGAGCAAAGCTCACGAGAGGGAGGAAGTGAAACCCCCAAAAGTGCGGTTTTTGCTGTACATCTCCTCAGGTTTGATATTAGGGTAAACATAGTGCGATACAATCTTGTTCTACACGTAAATTTCCACAACTTTTATATGTACAAATATTTTTTTTTTTTTTTGTCACAACCCATAAGGGAGAGTTAACGGAGGCTGGAAACTTGATACTTTTGGGGGCTACGTAACATTACAGCATAAATTTAAGTCTATACCCTGAGGTTGCAGACATCAAGAATAAGATTTCACGCGTTTTCATTAGATGACTGCGTAGTATATTCTCGAGCTTTTTAGCAAATCCAATAAATTTCTTCCTGAATACCTAGTTCGAAAGGTGAACATTTTTAGTTCTAAACGCACCCAGTATAGTCGGTTATGGGGCATACAATCTACTTCTCGCATTATTGTGCGATTTCGTTGTTGTTTTTCTTCACCTCATCCGCATAACGCAACATCGCATATTCATAATTTGTGAGCTTCAGTACTATCTTACAGAACAGGAATTGGTTGATGAATAATCAAGTTTTTTAGTTTAATTTTTCCTTTTAATTCAAACTCTTCTTGCTGGTAAATTATTTAATGACAAATATCCATTTTTTTTTTTTTTTAAATAATAAATTAATTTGCACAATTTCACAGACATAGAGAACGATGAGAAATCAACCCGAGCCGAGCTGCGGTCATGCTGCTTATTCCAAACTAGATACACATTCAGAAAACCGCTGCTAAAGACCGGTTGGTGAACGCGAAGGCAAAAAACCAGTCGTCCAGGTTCGGGTGACTCATGATTGTACGTTACACGAATGCGCCTATACGTATTTCTACGAATTAGCTACACGAAGACCGCTAAATAAATTGTAAACACCGACAATGGAATTGAGGGAGCATTACGATTAAAAATTATCAAACAATCGAATATGGTGCGCAGATAGCCATTTTTGTAATTAGCACAGCGGGGGGGGGGAGGGAGAGAATTCATACGAAACAATTTCATAAATACAAAATGAATAATATATACAGCCACCCAATACCCGACAATGGGTGAGCGGGTGACCGGCTAATCTCTCTTACAACAAACGCCTATGAACAAAAACAAAAAAAAAAAAATAATAATAATAATATGTATAAATAAATAAACAAAAAAAAAAAAAAAAAAACAGAACAAAAATAATGGAGAAGAGCGGCTAGGGGGGGACTCTGCAACAGACTAACATGCACACTAATCCTCTTCAAACAAACCATCATGGACATTCAACCAAGCATACAAACAAATCAATCATCCATCCACGATGGTCATCACATATTCAACAACCATTCTACGAAAACCAAACATACTAGCATTCTCAAATTCCTGCGGCAAAGAATTATATGTATAAAAAGACAGCCTGGTAACGAAATTGAGCCCGCGACTTCAGCCTCCGCCACGCAGGAAGTTGGAACACACCCGACGCAGCAAGCCGAGTACGCCCACCCCCGAAACCGAAACCAAAGGCGGCCTTATATCTATGCATAAAAGTGAGCACAGAAACAAAATATAGCTGTTTAACCTTGAGACAACCAAGAGAGCAAAAAATAGGCATAGAAGGCGCATTCCAACGCTCCCCAGCCACTAACCTAGCAGCCCTCTTTTGAAGCATAAGCAGTGGATGGATCCAGCAAGAAGGAGCATTCCCCAAATCGCTATACCGTACCTCAAGGTGCCCTCAAAAACTGCTACATAGAAGAGAGAGACAGACAGATATTTTTTATTGTTGAAAATTTTTAAATTACATATAATAATTTATATATATACGGCCCCCAATACCCTAGTAAGGGTGAGTGGGGGGACCGGCTCCTCTCTACTCTCAAGAAATTAAATAAAACAGAGAGAGAAAAAAATAAAAAAAATAAAACAAAACAAAAAAAAAATAATAATAATAGAAACAATAATAATAAAATGAAAACAAAATGAATAAATATAGGGGAAGAGAGGGAGATAGAAAGAGAGAGAGATATACGAGCATGTTCGTGTACTTACCGTACATTTTTCCCTCGTCCGACAAGATGATCTTTCTTCTTCCGCATGGTGGATATATGGCTAGAGCTTCTTGGAAACTTTGTTCAATATCCGGACTCCAAACGCCTTCGGCATCAGCCGCCGCCAAATCTTTGTCATCGTCGCAATCGCCGACGTCTAGATTATTCTTCGAATCTACCGAACCGGAATCCGGGGTGGCGCTACCGCCGTTACCTGGAGGACCGGGGCCCGCCGAATTCACGGCGTTCGTGTTCCACGCTGACGAAATTGTGCTGCTTGAAACCACCCCGAAACCTACACGAAACAGAACAGAAAATAACGCAAATTAGTCGATGACCGCGTGATTCTTTAAAACTAAAAATGAGTCGTACACGAGAGTACTAGAACAAGGAGCTTTTTCCACGCGTGTACAGACAAACGCATGGTAAATTACGCCATAAGCAGTAGTGCTGTTACTCCAATATGCGAATGTCCATTCGATTCTCATGACAATACATAGTAATTTTTTGGCTTTCGCACTCTGACAACGAAGATGGCCTAATCGTGACTTACTCAGCCGAAGAGATTATAAATGGATTTTCAAAAAATGAAATGACCCCACATTACCATTAGCCGAATATCCACCCAATCCATCTTGAGTATTTGAAAAAGGCAACTGATCAGCTGTTTTCGGCATTGGAATGCAAGTACATCAGTACATTAGCTTCATACACTATGGTCATCGTAACGCAGCAAAACACGAATTTTCATTTTTAACCGTCATTGAAATTCTTAAAACTACATATCAATTATATGACTTGGAAGGGTGAGAAGATGTATGATACAATGCGCTATTTGTTTTTGCTATTTAATGAATTTTATATCTGTTTGAAAATAAAGGAATCGAAAATTATTCTACTTATAACTCTAAATATTTGCTTATGAAGTTACAGTGAACTGATTAAAGCCTCTCATTTATGATCTTCAAAAGTATACCATTTTATCACAAAAATGGACGATATTGTAATGAAAATTTTGGAAAACTCGAGTAAAAGCCGAATATGCCATTTTGTTGGAAGAAGCATATCTACTTTTAAGCGTTGTAACTTGTTTCCTAATTTTCATCCCGTTTCACTGAGCAAACTTTGAGTTCTCACAACTTCGTTCAAAGTTTACCAAAATGCACGATTTTGACCCCTTTTTTAAATTTATTATTTTATTGACGTTTACAGTGGTATTTGTTTGGTAGCTGAAGGCTGAACACGAATAAAATTCTGAACATTCTTTTAAATTTCTTTGCGCGAGGTTGAAAGCAATTATGGAACTTCAAATGAACAAATTTTGCGCGTGATAGAGGCGTTTAACCTTACAATCAAAATAAAATCGAGTCAATAATGTGTCGCGACTGATTTGAGGACACTGCATTCAAATTCGTAAATATTTTTATCAAATGTTACACACAGAGAAGTCAAAGTCTCCTCTAGGATTTGATTAGCTACATCTGAAATGAAGGCATAGCTACGAGCCTTACAAAAAATTTATTGTATTTTTGAGATAGATAGATAGATAGATAGATATAATTTATTTGTAGGATACTCTATAGAGTCATTACAATGTCTTTAAAAATTAAAAAATAGATAAATAAATAAATAGTTTAACAAATAAGAAAATAAAATAAAAATTTCAAGTTAAATAATAAGAATGATTTGATAATTAAAATTATAATTAATACATGGCCCATACATATAAGATATTTTAAATCACTACATTGTGAGATACTGTTGCACCGTGTAAAACGCACCAGCAATCAGGAATTCCCTGAGTTTTGTTTTAAAAATTTTATTAGAATGAATTTTTTTAATATTCTGGGGGAGGGAATTCAAAATTTTTGTGGACATAGTATCTATATTCGTATGATGAAATTTTGTCCTATATTGGGTAATTTGTAAATCGTTGCTATGCCTAGTGTTATAACTATGTGTAGCCGTCTGTGTTATTATTAATTTTTTATGTACTAGATCACATATATTCAGTATATAAAGAGAGGGCATTTTAGGATGAATAGTTGTGTTATATATACCGAAGGAGAGGCACAAATTTTAGAGGGGAAAAAAATTATAAATAAATCTGCGTTTAAAACGTACAATTACCATGAGAATTCAATTTTTTTTTCGATTTTTTTCCTCTGCAACACCTGTGTTCAAGGAACATTTCTGTTCTTTCGGGTTGACTATCAATGACATTTGCAATGACTTCATATTCAATTCTATTTTTACGATAAATCTTAGCCTTTTGCAGTTCTTCTTTGGCCTTTTGAATTTCCAATTTAGTTTTTTCAATTTCTGTTTTAATTTCTTGCGCTAATTCAATTTCCGAAGCAGAAAAATATCTTAATTTCCTGCGAATGTAGGTACTGCTCAAATAATTTGAAAAAACAAAAGAATTCGAATATTTGCCCATAATCATGATCAGAATCACATATTACTTCGAGCTTAACATCCTCCCGAATTTCACGAAAAATAAAGTAAAGTAACAAAAACGTATGTAAACATTTTTACGCATAATTTCAAAACTAGAGAAGCAGACGCCCAGACGCATACGTAGTGCCTAGTGGATTTCTCAAACATTTTCATCACCACACCAAAGCCGCATTGTCTTTAATATTTGCCAAAGGGGGAATTTGAGCACGGTGCGTGAAACAGGGTACGAGAAGAAGGATTGCTCTACTTTTACAGGGTGTCTAATAAACTTTTCGGATCAAAATTCATCACTTTTTTATCACCCCGTTCCGCACTTTTTATTTGCATTTTCCGACATTTTATGAGTACAAAAAAAAGTTACACTACTAGAAGAAATAATTTTACATTCTATAAACTTGATTTTTATTTAATTGCAAAAAAGTGAAATTTAAATAGGTTTCCTAAGCATGAAAATTAAGTTTTTCAAAAAAAAAGGGCGAAAGTAAGAAATTCTTCACTTTTGTTCTGTTTTTTATAGAGCATAGCTGATGCAGGTGTTAGGGGCAAGAAGGATTGGGGTTGAAGTTCAAGTATAAAGAGGGAGGTATGAGTTCAAGTACGTTTCATTTCTCTTAATTATTATCATATTTTTTTTTTTTTTTTTTTTTTTTGTAATTGATATCAAGTGTCCCTTCGCAGTTGGCAAACAAAGCCTAATTCATAATAAAATTATGGTTCCACAAAATTTTTTAAATAAATTTTAAAATAAATTTGTTACGTCTACTTCTTATTCAATATCGTTAACGAGTTGTAAAGTGATAATTTTTCTCTTATAACGAGACCGTTGCTGGCTACAGGGCTTAATGTGCACTAAGGGAATATTCAGTATACTCGTATTTCCAACTACACATATCGAAGAATTTTTTTTTATTCAATTTTATGACGTAATAAAATGTAATTTTTTATTAGACGCTTCGCGTTGCGTCGTGTCGCCTCTATCATGTACGGTTATAAATCAGAAATGTCCTCTTCTCAAATGATATACGATATGGATACGATGACCGACACTCGACAGCCGGGACCGAGTTCGTAATGATATTTTGAACATTCAGTACGATAAATTTATTATTACACGACCTCAGTCGTATAGGTAAAAGCGTTATAAGGCTCACTTATATTTATTCCCAATACAGAACCGAACGATCTGTGTACAGTATACAAGTACCGTCAGCAGTCCAACACATATGGTTCGGTTCGGAACATTCGATAATTCATTCGTTCCAAGATACGTTAACGGCGAAACGCAGACTGACTTAAATTTTTCTTTATACTTATTCAGTTTTAGAATAGGGCTCGGGGTGAATGAAAGAAGAGAGAAAAAAAACGCATTTTTTCCATTCCCGGAACGTATGGCTGACGGACATTTGAATTTTATCGCCGACGTTTATTTTTATTTTTCGCAAAATGCGTCATTGGTCGCGTAAGCTGTAAGCATTTGGCGTACGTTCAAGAAACCATCACCTAGCCTGCTCACAACCACCGTATGTGTATGTCGAGTAAATGTTTGAAAATGAAAAGACACGAAGAAATGGCACTTCGCAGCTCATCGAGCTATGAGATGAATCGAAAATTTTAATGATGCACTATATCGATATTATTCGATATTTTTCCGAGTCGAATTCAACATTTCAAATTTCTGTTTCGAGTGTTTTTCGTTTTTTCGGTAAGAAAAGTGCACCTATGACCCTAAGAATGAAGACAATAATGAATAAAATATGATAATAAACTTTCTCAAGTTTAAACGGGCTTATTATTATTATTTTATTATCGTACGATTGTAGAATATACCGTTTTTCAAGTTGTAAATTCCAAAAGTAGGTATACATTTGTAGGTAAATTCGAGTAATTATCATCATTTTTCGTTATTAAAAAAATACATATACATATATATATGTCAAAAGATAAGATATCTTTAAAAATATCGATATAACTATATCGACATTCATTGCATTACAGAGCATATATTGGGAAGCTCCAACTACGAAAATATTGTATAACTGATGACAGTTTACTTCAGAAAGCTATCGAGTAGCGGAGCACTCTTCATTTCAAATATTGCAATAGCAATAGCAAATTAATTCGCTTCTCAATGTACCATGAACGGGCCGCGAGCCTGCTATCGCAATAAAAACCGACGAAAAGAAAGAAAAATAAAAAACGCTCGAGCACC
Source organism: Phenacoccus solenopsis (assembly GCA_009761765.1). Taxonomy (NCBI): domain Eukaryota; kingdom Metazoa; phylum Arthropoda; class Insecta; order Hemiptera; family Pseudococcidae; genus Phenacoccus; species Phenacoccus solenopsis. The sequence continues at coordinate 47,746,907 of CM019753.1, forward strand.
GCCGCGCCGGCTTTTAATCGAAATTTTTATACAAATAAAAGCTACCACCGAAGGAATTTACATCCGATAAAGCCGCCTTATCTTTTAATTAGCGACCGCGAATTACCTTACAAAAAGAACCGCCTCGCCGTCGCGTCGTCACTACACTCGATTACTCGCCACTGCGAAAAAAAAAAAAAGTACATACCTACCAATGGAGCTACGTAAAGCGAATACGAAGCTTGATAGAATCGATTCATTAATATAAAATGGCAATTAGCCGTCCAAATGTATCGAATTAACGCGGCTCGTAAAAAATATTTTAGGAATTTAATTTTTGACAAACCGAGTAATGGTCGAATTGCTACTAAACACGATAAAACTGAAAACCTACATAATTATGAAAGCGCCACGCCGCCGCAAATGAAATAGGCGTCTGAATACGAAATAACACACCGAAAATGTAATTTAATAATGCGTTCAGAATTAATCTAGTTAACTACCTAAATACCTAAAATGTAAATGCTATAATTACGTAATTTTGAAAATTTAATTTCCTCTTTTTATTTCAATTCATTTATTTCGTTGTAAATTATTTTTTTTTTTTTTAACGCAGGTATTGGTGTACGAGTATCCTGCGCAGGAAAATGAAAAGTTTTACATAATTATCAAGATGTAGTCGTGGAAGTGTATTTCCACTCTCAATCTTATGAATCAGGGGTAATTAAAGTGCGCTCGTGAACTGATCAAATTTAAAGAAGAACTCGTTTCACAGATAAAAATATTCGAGTTCTTCAAAATTTTTCCCTTGAATTTAGATATCAGTCGCCAATGAAATTTTCATCTTACAAACAGTCCACTCGATTTTTACAAAAAATTAGTAAATCTACTTATCTGATGAGATGAAAAAAAAATCAAATTTTCTCACTCTTGAAAATGACCAGAAAACACCGTTTTTGAACTAATTTTTGAAATTACCTAATTTTTTGAGCTTTCATGCTAACTCTTCTTAGATCGTACAACATCATAAGAATTAAGTAGGTATGTAGTATATTATAGTCTAAAAGTTATCTAAGCTTATTTCATTCTCTCTGCACAAACATTTTTGTGAAATCTACTTTTCATACCAGATTGTGAAAAAATCGTTAATTTTTTATCAACAGCGATCACCAGGTATCGCTACACGAAGTCATTCTAGTGAGCAGTGAAGACTTAATAATCTATGCAACAAAATGAACCTTCAGTGGTAACTGGTAACCGCTAATCTATAATGTTGTTTGCAAGTTCGAGTAATGCTTTAATCGAAAAAATTTCCAACTTCGCTAATCACGACGAACGGTTGCAGTGCAGTTGTATTAATTAAATCATGCTTAGGTTCCATTCTCCAGGTGCATGGATAGACAGACACATAGACAGACTGACAAATTACAACATGTAAATTAATAGTGTTGGGAATAATCGATAATTTGAGTAGTCGATTAATCGAATTTCGATTATTCTAATATTCGATTAATCGGATATGATTATTGAAATAATCGATTTTTTATATTATCTATACTCTGTAGTTACAACGTTTACGGAACACGAGTGAATAAAGGAAAAAATAAAAATTTACACAAATTCAAATTTTTTCTATCGATTTTTTCAATTTCTTGAAATTTTTCCTAGAAAATTTCTGGCAATCCAAAAATGTTTTATAACATTTTTATATCTATTTTAATTTTTTTATCCATTTATCAGCATTAGAAATTTTTTGCACCCAAAATTTCTTCAGATGCTTTTTCAATTTTACACTTCATCTAATTTTTTTCAACCTAGAAATTTTTTCTTCAATTTTTTACCAACTTTGAAACTTTTTTCAATAAAACTGTGGCGTTAAAAAATGTTTCCAAAGTTCAAATGAATATTGATTTTTTGATATAAAAAATAAATATAATTGAAAATAATTTTGAAAAAAGCATTCAAATTTGAAACAAAACTGTAAACATTTTTGGTTGAAAAAATACTGAGAAAAATTTTTGGCTCGAAATGAATTTTGAGAAAAAATGAAATAAAAAAATTTTGAGAAAATCAGAAAAAAGATTTGAGTTGAAAAAAATCTTGGAGATTTAAAAAAATTTGGAGAAAATTTGGAGTTGGAAAAAATATTCAGAATTTGAAAAATCTCAAATTTAATTTTTTTATGCTGTGTTCCATTAGAATAATAAAAAAAAAACACACATTTATTCGAATTAATTACAAAAATAAAATAATTAATTCAAATAAATTACAAAAACAAAATCATTTATTCCAAAATGACAGTATTTGTACCTAGTCTCAATTTTTATTTAAAAAAAAACCAATCATATTTAAGGTATGTGATGAGAGATGATTTCATCGTATTATAGAAATGTCTTCAAAAATATCGAAGCATTATTGAAAAAAAAAGAAAAAATACTGAAAATTGGCCGATTAATCGATTACCCATTTCATAAAATAATCGATTACTTTTAATGATTGATTTATCGATTCTTCCAATTATTTTTAACGATTAATCGATTATTAATCGTCCAACACTATAACTTAAAATTAAGCAGTTGCCACTGCTCACTAAACCAATAGTCCACCGATTTTTTTCTGTGCATCGTATACCTGCTATATGTCTGTACTTTTTATTAACTTAAGTTGAATTTTAAAAAATGAATAAAGGAAGGAAAGGAAAAAGATACAAAGTGCAGTGTTGTTTGCGTGATGAAATTTGTAACGACGACTACAAAAAGAACATGAAAAAACTGCGCATGACAGCGGTTATTTGTACCTAATTATTTTGTAATTTACACCATTTCTCAAATTTAAAAAAAAAGAAAAGAAAGGTGTAAATTTCGTCAAAAAAGTTGAGAATTTCATTACAAAAAATTGGGATTTTTTCAAAATATCCCCTCCCTCTGAAAAATGACTTAGTTACGCTCCTGAGGGGAGGGGGGACAAAACAGTGACTTGGTAAAGTTGGCAATAATTTATGGGAGCAAAACTTTGTAAAAAGTCAATAGTTACCACTTATATGGGTAAATCAAAATACTCAAGAATTTCGAATAAATTCCCCGAATGGAGTTTTTAGGTGACCTTGGGTGGGATTTTTTTCTCAAAACCGAGGAACCTTCTTTTGTTTAGAATTAAAATTCGATCGATTTCGTAAGCGAACATATTTACACCGAATGTAATATTTTATTTATATATATATTATACTCAAAATCAATTTTTCTGGGATGATGAGATGAGCGACAGATAATACATATGCGTATGTTATTACATCATGGTACTGTTGATAAATATATACGAGAAACTGAATTTTTGGTCAATTTATCGCAGCAAGTTATAACGAGCTAAAAATACCAAAGAAGGCTGAAATCTAAATTTGAGGGTTAAAATCTTGGGAAATCTGAATCACTCTGACGGACTATGCCTGGTTTTTTTAAAAACCATAATTTCGCATTCACCTAGAAGAATTTAGTACAAGTATTTTCTAATTATTCACAACTCGAAAGACTGCTGAAGGTGAAATTTTGGAGTACTAGGGTCGTATTAGTTTATCTTTCATGTAGGCTTCTCACTCATTATATCAAGATTCATACTTGCACAATATTGGCTCCCACTCAAAATTTAGACATAAGGAATACGATTATTCAATTAATGATACACGTAAACCTTTGAAGATTTTGTTTCTTCATACGACTCATTTTACAGCCAACAATCGCTCGCTCTACCACTCTACATTCGTAAATACGTATGTATCATCTATAGGTACCGAAACAGATAGGTACAGGTTACACGTATAATTTGGTAATATTATTCGATCGACTATATCGAAAATCGAACCCATAATAAATACGCTAATCGTCTGCGTCCGTGATATCGGATACCGTTGGTTAAATTTTGCCAGAAATTCGCGGTTAAGTAAAGAGCAGCGACGCCAGCCAGCGGGATTTTTTCTTTTCTGGTAAATCCACGCGCGTTGATTATTCTCAATGCCGAATCCGTCACCGGTAATCTTCCGTAATAATGCTTTCCTTAATATGCTCCTCATAAATCATGATAAATAAATGGCATAACAGTATTAGCGAGTCGTCGGGTCAGTGAACACCGACAATTTCAACAGGCAACAAATTAAAACGGTTGGCGACGAAAAAGTAAACCTATATATCACATTATATATATAAAATATCGTGAAAATTAAACACGCTCTACTCTTGCCAACGTACAGGACTATAGGTACACTCTTCCTTACTCATCGCTCATTAGTCGCCGAATGACGAACACGGATTAGCGATTACGCGCTGTAAGGTTCGAACTCGCGAGGTTTAAGGTTGATAGTTGGTAGTTGAATGCGAGAAGAAGGGAAAACGTACTAGAATCGCACCCAAGTTCAACCATCCGTGTCTGACCCATTAAAATCGAAATTAAAATAGGTACTCTTTTTCTTCATTTACCATACATAGCTAAATCTTCGAACATCGATCGGCCAGGGTGATTTTTTGCGTTGGCACTTGCACCAAAACAAGCATCTCTCCCCTCCTCCCTGTCTGAATCGCGATACAAACATCGATTACGAATTTGTCGAAATTCGAAGCCCGCTTTACCCCAAATACGAGTACGAGCAACGATACTCCACGTTCTCCGATCGGTATTCTTTCCTGCCGCGATATTAACAGGCTTTCCTTTCTTTTTATTTCTTCGTTTCATCCCTAAAAGGTTCGGATTTACTTCTACATTAAGGAATTTTTTCGCCGACGTAATATCCTATTAATAATCCTCGATGGAAACTTTCTTCGCTTGCGTCATCGCGTAACGACGGAATTTTACAGTGTCCTTTTGTAAAACTGCCACTGCGTAATACTCTCCATTTGAATACATCGCGACTAGTCGCGTCGCCCCGCGCCGCGCACCAGGTAAATATAAAATGTATAATCGAGTTTGGAAAATTTACACTTTTCATCTCGAACATTATACTACCCCCGACGTCACCTTATTTTCGTCTACGCTACATATACACACACAAAAAAAATTCCAACAATGCTATAGGTGCCGTTTATAGGTTTTCGTCGGCTCTATTGTAGGCCTTTTTTGTTGATGTAGAAACGATATTTTATTCGTTCTCGTTCCGAAAACTCGAAAATTTGAAAGCCGAATCCAAGGTTCATCTATAATAGATGCTTACGTGTTGTTTCAAATTAGCGCTAATAAACGCCACTCCCGACTACGGTTGTAAGCGATAGGTGATGTTCTCTTCTAGGCACCAAAATCTAAAGTATCGACAAAACTCGAACGAACTATGAAGACGTAATTTCCACTAGCGATGATTGATTACCGGTAATTTATTTCTTGAAAATTGAATGCTAACATACAGGACATTTTGCCGAAATTTACTCGTAATTCCAGGGACGTACCGAAAGGGGGGAGGAGGGAGCTTCCCCCTTGGCTTTTGGAAAGTTGGTAAATTTGACCACTTGCGCAGTATTATTACAGCTATTTTTACATTTTTTGAAGACTAACAAGAAGACTGTGACATCTTATTTTCGCGGAGCCAAAAAAAAAAAAAAAAAGTCAACAGTTGGTAAAATTTCATGGTATAAGTTGGCAATTTTTGGTTTTCTCCCCCCCCCCTGAAGAATGCCCTCGGTACGCCCCTGCGTAATTCAAGTAATTTATAGATGCACAGAAAAGTAGATTTAAAAAAAAAAAAAACTTGTTCAAAATATAAAATTTCACGAAAAAGATATACTGAGAAAATTTAAGAAATTTATATCGTGGTAATTTACTGGCATTTTACCGGTAACTTACCGCCATAAATCTAGCTTAAATGAGAAGTCAAACTAAAACTTAGTAACGTAAACAACCTTTCGATAAATGAAATAACTCGAAATAAATTTCAAAACGATGTTTGAAAAAAATCTCAAAGTTCTGCAAAGGGCGAAAAAAAAAACTTGATGCATTCCTTCATCACTATCGAAGTTATATAGAGTACCAAGTTACAACTGCAGTCTCAAAACTCAAAAGTAAACAAAAAATCAGAATACAGCCACTGCTCACCACACAGACGCTATGATCCAGTCTCAACTCTGATTGGTGATTCTGAATTTTTTGTATGCGCATGACAGTCGAGAAGACACAATAATATGTCTGATTGGCGGCTGAAATAACAACTAATGATGCTGATTAAAATAACCAAAATTAGGGCTATAAAAAAATTAACAAAGGATATACACTCGCCAAATGAAGGGGTAAAAAATTCGCAGTGTCATATTATTTTGAGAGCGGAGGGCGAGGGGAGAGAATTTATAAACAAGTCTAAAATTTTGTGAGGTCTTCGCGAGGTCATTATTAACAACTACTATCATCCCACGTACAATCGTATTTTACGCGTCAATTTGTTTATCGGTAACTTTCAAAAATTCTGGCTTCAAAAATTCTCATCATCTTCAACTCACTCTCACGTCAGCTCTTCATTAATGAAAACAACTCTTGCAAAAAAAACGAGATTCTATCGCACAAAAAATTATTCATGTTTTGGCCACTTTCTTTTCTTTTTTTTTTTTGTCTGAAATTTCAACAAATAAACAAAGCTAATTTTTTCTTCGAGTTCGAGATATTAGCCTATTTCACATCCAGCGGGTAAATCTCATCGACATTTAGTTTTCGACTCGGTCTTTCTGGCTGCGTATCGATACCGAATACTTGCCTCGATTATCTATGTATTTAAATACGTGAATTAGAAAATTGTAAAATAATATAAAACCATTCGGCGATAAAGAGTAACGACCCACAACCACTGATCCCAAAAAGATACCCGAATAATTTCATTTCGCCAAAATCGCTGCTATCTGCTTGGCTGGCAATCGAGTTCGTTACAGCGTTAAAAAAAATAACACGTCTACGGGCCAGGGGACGATTTAATTTTTTTTTCCTTCGTACCAATACCGTACAACGCCTTCGCCAAAGAGCCGACAACACAGATTTAGTCGAATTATCCTCGTCATAATAATAAATTGATCTCTTTTGAAGTTTCGTCGAAAGATCTTTGTCCTCGCCATAATTCAAACGACAACGACTATTAAGAGAATTACGTAATTAAATGCTTCGATAATCTTAATCCGAAACGAAGCTTCACGGAAAATCTTGTTTTTTAACTAATGATGTCGTTTCCGAATGTAATAGGTAATCTTCTCCGGTGCCTATGGTGTTAAAATTATATGCCAAGAAAGGAAAAAAAAAATCATCTCTGTAGAGGTCGTTCCTCGATTATCGCCGAGCACAATAAAACAACGCTGCTAACACAGCTAACCTCAGGCTTAGAGACTACCATTTTCGTAAAACAGAAATATCAATTATCACCTTAAATAATTATTTAAACACAAAATCGCGTTTGCTGTCGAAGTTCATTTGGAGTCCTCCGATCATAGCTCTTAAATTTTAAAAATTTTATAACTTGAAAATGTTTGAAGAAATATCGCTGTAATTATTATTTATATAACAAAAAATATTCTTATAATTTTTGCCTAAGCCAAAGTAAATGGGATACAGTACGCATGCTAACTACCGTAATTATTTTGTTTTACTCGTAGAAAGAAAATTCATCTTTCATTCAACAAATTCTTTCTATTGACGTCACAGTCATCAACTAATAATAGGTATTATTTGATATATATATAAATTAATTGATTAATTTTTTCAATGACTTTTTGATCAAATTTTAAGAAAATTCAGTACCTTCCTAGTTGCTATCTATACTTCGAATATTGCAAAAAAAATATCATGTTCAAAAATGGTCCAACATTAAATTTGAAAATGGCCAAATTTAATAGAAATTCTTCCAACTCTTTTCCACGAGGAGATATGCTAATTTTTTTTACGATACATTTTCACTGCCCTTGTAATAGTTTGCATTTACACAGAGTAGTGGATAATGGGCCGATCTGGTTGAGAAAAATCCGCGTTTTGTCGCGAATAAATAAAATAAAAAAACAGGCGTAAAAAAGTCCAGGTTAAAGGTAAAAATGTGAATATTATACGCGTCGTTAAACAAACAGATATAAATAATAAAGTATATATATGTATACATACAATTATGTACTCGTACATATTACATACGTATAATTACTCGATAACACTACGTTCGCGTCACATTTGTTTCGACTCGAGTCGTTAAATTAATATTCGCTACACGGCGAACACGGCAGCGGTGTGTTTTCGATTAAACGCGACATCGACATGCCCCGTAAACTATTACGCTTAATATGTGTTAGCAGAGGCCGAAAAACACGAGTTCGAAATTTCCGAGTAAATTCCATCGAGACTCGAAAAGTCTCGTTCGTCGGTAAATTTGAAAAATGCTCGTTTCTTCGCAAAATGGTATGTCGATAATTTTACCATGGTTCGAGAGCAATTAACGAACCAGTTTTATTGTCATCGTCGTCCACCAAGCCAAGGCGACTAAAGCGACGCGCGATTCTATCCAGCTTTTCCCACTTCATGATACGTCGGTAGCTGTGCATCGTGTTGCAGCCTATGCTGGTAAAAGTTGCCACCCCACATTACACAATCGAAGCCGCAAACTGTCTTATACACTTTCATAAGCATATTAGTAACTTCACTGACCTTACAACCGGAAAGAAGTAATCAACAAGTAAACAAATTTTCTCAGCTTTTTCGCTCATTAGCCAATAATTCGAACAGCGTGATACTCAAAAAGAAAAAAAAACTTATTCCGGTGATTTTTCCAACGCCGAAAATATCTCATTTTTCAGCAAATTTCATATAATATTCAATTTTTGAAGATTCTTCAACAGCAGAGTTTTCAAGTGACGAGAAAATTTTCGAAATTTACACCTCCTCCATGTTCGAACAGAAGTTGTATCAAGATTTTCGAACAGAGAGTCCTTAGAATACAGAAAATATTCCAAAACACTTTCACGAATGGTGTTTTTGATCGTTAACAATTTTTGGAAACCCATTGTCGACAATTTATGAATCATGATTCATTCTATTTCATTTCTTTTAATCATACAAATTAATAATAACAAACGAGAGTAGCGTTTTTACAAAAGGCAAACAACGATCGAGCGACAAGATAAATAAAAATTGGAAAAAAAAAAAAAAATGAAATTTACGAATAAGTAATAAGAGACCACCGTAAGCTAAACAAGCATCTCCATTTGGCCAAAATAGGACCGACAGGTCACACATCATGGCAATGTAATACGTATCTTAGAAAAGGATAGAAACGAACATTTCTATTGTGATATGGCGGGGGAAGGGAGGAGAGGATAAGTGAGATTATTGCCCTTAATGGCCAAAATACATGATACAAATGGACCATCGAGCGGAGACGAAATCTGAACCTGAAAAATATATTACACTAGAGGAAAAATACCAGGGTAAATAATTATTTAAAACTGAGGAACTTGGGGACATAAATGAAAAAGCTACGAAATGGTGACTGAACTTTGGATATTGAATCTAGTTCTCATATAACTAGCACTAGTATTGAAACGATTTTCACTAATTTATAGTAAATCATATCTCGATACTCGGAATTACTTTTAATAACTGACAAATAACGTAGCTATCATTCTACCATATCACTTACATCAGTTAAGCTATTCGAGCATCGTGTAAAATGTAAATAGTGAGTAGTTGTTGTTGTTTT
>CM019753.1:47756667-47916667 GCA_009761765.1 Phenacoccus solenopsis
AGTCTTTAATTATTAACGTTGGTATAATTATCTTTTTAGCGGATTAACAGTAAGTGATGAACTGAATCATTAGATATATCTCGAATTTCCGAACAAATTGGGAAATAATCTATGCTATACTATTAGGTATTCGTTCAATCATGCAGTTTACAGTGAGGTATACACTATGTGTACTAACATGAGAAATTTTCCTACAATGATTTTTTATAAACAGTGTCCACACATAAAATTCACATTATAAGCACAACTAATTCTTACCTAAGACATATTATAGTTGTTAAGAGACTTATCAAACTCTAAAACTCCGAGGATTTTAATGTTATCAAAAAATAAAACTGTACTCTTATCTCTTTTGTGAATTTTTGCTGCCATTAAAATAATATGGAGAAAGTCATTTTTTACCTTATCGACATTTGTTTGTCTTCTTCGGTTATCAAGACTCAAAATTCATGTACACTCAAAGATTAAGCAGTGTGTCGGAAATTTAGCGTTTCTGACTTTAATTCTGGTAATAAAAACCAATTCCTTTTAAAGAAGCTAAACATTAATTCATCTTATATAAGACTGATACTCCTGATTTTTTTACTTATCACTCTGGCTGCTGTTCAACTAGCTTTCAAATTACCATTTAATCACTTTGCTTCAGTATATCTCAGCCACTTCAATACTTTGAATAGGCAAACGTCATTATTACGACTTCATTACAGTGGACCATTCACCACACAAAAAGAACAAGACGTTTCGCAGAAATTCTTTATTTAAAGAGTTCTTAAACTATTATAATAAATTCGGGTGCATTTGCACCCCCAGGGAAGCAGTTGGCTGATATTTTTTTGGGGAAGCATTCTAGGTTTAATATTCTCAATCAATATCATAGCGAACATATTGTAAATGACTCTGTGGAGGGGAGAAAATTCGTTGATTTTTACAGTTCAGCAGGTCCTTTCTCATCATAAGACATCTACAACATAAGCGCTTCCACTCAGCCACGCAAAAATTCTAACTAATAATTCATGAACATTGCTTGATGATTTTTTCAGCAAAACAAGATGAAGGTAATCAGATAGCAAAAAACTTAAATGCGTCCAGTATTCAAACTATAGACCACTTCGCCAGTAGTATTGTAGATTCGTATCGATCAGCTCTTGCAGCCATTGACTACAATATAATGTTGCGAAAAGTTGATAACTTTACACTAGACTCGTCTCCAGTAAACGTCACGTATAAATCAGAAAATTTCAGCGTTTGGTTAAACAACTTCACTCTCTGGGAAATGAATTCGATATCTTTAACTTTACATGCAACTCATCCAAACAGTCAAACGTAAGTGCATTCGAGAAATTTCGAAAACAAACTACATCTTTTTTCATTTCATTAACGATAACAATTGATTCCAGCTTACAATTAAATATTATAGTAAATCATATCTGAAAGCATACACAGAGTATTCTATAAAATCTCATGAAACATTGGAGATTATAAATGGATCCATCACGGCTTCTCCATACAATTTTACTATAATGTAAGTATCATCATTATTCCTAAATATAAAAGGTTGGCAAATTACGAGGGACTTATATTAATGATGGACTAATTTTTATTCCTAATTGTTACAGAAAATCCCTAAACACATAAACGTACTTCACTCAGCTACAAAAAAACTGAGTAACCTTCATCTATGGTTGCCACTTCATCGATGATATTGATTTAAAGGAAGGAAAGTAGAAACTCGATAATAGACATAAAAAACACTACACAGAGCTTAGCGTAAGCGCTTGTTCCCAAATAGCGAATCTAAATCTTTTACAAAAAAATTGCTATAACAAAAACAAACGAAAACTTTTCTAGCGTCATAAGTCTATTCAGACGTGCATTCGATTGAAATTGAACCGAAGGAAAATCTAGTCGATTTCAAGCTCGAATCCAATCAGAATTGAATCACCTCTATTTGATTAAAATAATGAGTTGAAATCCGAGGACATATCAAAACAATGATTTTCGTTATATCGTCGATTATATCAAAATCATGATATCCATCTGGTCGAGAAAAGGAGAACAAGATACGTCATAACAGAAAGAAAAAACCCAAATCCAACTTCATAATTCCACTCTCGACAACGACGCCATTAGCCAAAAAGTATTTCGTACCGTCGAAACAGAGTTGGAAAAATTCTATCGAAGAGAGCTAAAGAAATTCTTCAAGTAGGCATCTCTGCATATATAATATATCAATTAATTCAATAATTCTGATGCTGAAATAAAGCGTTTTTACATTCAAGTTGTTATGTGTTAGATGATATAATCCTGTTTGTATTTCACTTATACTCATTAAGAGCATGACAATAAAATATTGATAATAGTAATCCGACATAGAATTTAATTATTAAGTTACTTATAAGCTTTAGAATTTTTTTATAGAAAGTTTATCTTGAGGAAGTCTTAAATCATTTGTTAGCAATTATTGTTTTACAGATTACAAAGTTAATACTTGAAAAGTAAATAAATGCTGGATAATATGTGGCACGTGATTTCAAAAATCATGTTTCCATTTACTTGAACAGGAATTTGAATATCACTTTTAAATGTAAGCTTGTAGGCAAGAACTAATCAATGAACATGCATAAACACTGTCTAATGACTTCATTAACAATGAACCTACTTTTCAACACTAGCAAACAGACCACAAGCTAGTCTGTAATTTCAGTAGGACAAACCAACTCTTAAGAAGAGGACTTTTCTGAAACTCAAATGCTTAACATGGCTTGAAAACATGAGTAAAACTCAGTAAACGTTTATTTCAAAAATATATAAAAATAAAATAAAAATAATGTAAATAAAATTTTAGAAATGGTGAAAAGTATGTAATAATTTACAGCATATAATTTTTTTCAAGAAAAACCATTGACTTAAAAAAAAATGCAAAAATTTGCCAGAAGGAAACTCAAAAGTTTCTCAAAAGAAAGGGGTGGGTTGGGAGGCCATCTCACCTAGATACGCGCCTGCTGACAAATATTACAATTCACCATCATTTCCTCGAGTTATTGAGACAATATCTCCACCATGTTTTCAAAAAATTCAATAAATAAATTACTTATCTTTATGTTTTATGGATACTGAAAGATTATGAAAAATTGGCAAGAAAAAAATTTGATAGACGATTTAATAAGTGCAATTTCCAAACGCGATCACCTTATTTTAGTTTGGAATGACATCCAAATGGCATAAATACGCAGTATGTTATTTGAAGTTCAATGCACAATTCTTACATGAGTATATTCGTTAAATGAAGAGGACATCAATAAACAAGCCATAGATGTACGTTTTTTATCTCCAAGCTGTAAGAATAGCAATAATAAAGATGTGCTATGCCCCTCCATGATTCCAACAAATTATCAACTAATTAGAACGAATTATCTTCAATAATCAATGTGTAAACACTTTTGCTAATACAAAAAAACAATTTTATCTCTACAGAATTCAACAGAATTTATAGCGTTATATGCGAGTGTGAATAAAAATATTCGGATGTTATAGCAATTGTCAAAGAAAAAATCTGATAAAATATTCGTCGCGATGAAGATTTCAATTTTCAGCATTTGTATTGTGGCCCTAACACATGGAACAGCAGGTACGTGGTATATAAATAAATTTTATTCCTTCCACAAAAATTCACAATTTTCCTGTCCAATATTTAATACAAAATTCAAGTAATACGTTAATGAAAAATTCAATTATTTCAACGATTTTATTCATGACGTAAATGCATTAATCTATCAGAAAATATAACATCAACGAATTTTCAAAGCGAGGAAAGTTTCGTCTTAAAAATTGCGAATTTATACGAAATGGCTCGGGCAGCGATAGATAATAACCTCATGTCAAGAAAAGCTGAAAAAATACCTTTACCTCTCCAAGAAATCGCTAACGTTACCTACAATTCTAAAAATTTCACACTATGGATCAATAACATCACAGTGTGGCAAGTGAATCCAATAAATGTAACTTTTACATGCAATTCTTCGCAAGAATCAAATGTAAGTACATCATTTTCTAAACATTGAAAATAAATCTCATATGATTCAATACGGCATCTAACTTATCAACAGTCCGCACAGTTTGCAATTCAACACTACAGCAAACCATTCAAGAATATTTTTTCGATTCACAAATAAAATCGTGGGATACTTCAGAGATTACAACTTGTTATTTGATTCGATTTCTTCTAAATCTTCTCCTAAAGTACGTATAATTCTACCTATATTTTGAAGATTAAACGATTACGAGGTAACTTTTCTATAGTCCACATGACTCATTTTTGTTTTACACTTGTTGCAGCCATCGAAAATGCAGCAAGAGATAATTTCTTTGGCGATAAAAAAATCCAAGCAACCTTTATTGCTTTTCTTACAATTTTCAACGCTATTTAACAAAGAATTCGAATTGGATGATGCCATTAATGAGCACTACGTCAAATTAGCAAAAAACACATGCTCTCAAATGACAAAAGAAAATATTTTACAGGGAATTATTTACACTAAATTTAAGGGTGCTCTTGTTGAAATAGAAATTTCGGATAAAACTGTAGATTTCGAATTTTTAATTGAATGGCAGTCCTATCACACCTACAACATTACAATTCACAACGCTCAAATTCGCGGTACATATAGAAAAAAAGATTTCCAGTATTTGGTCGATCACATAATCATTCGACTGCAAGAACGAAAACAAGCTCATCTATTCGATACCAAGAAAAACCTTGCGCATGATATCGGCGACAAAGAGCAAGTTTTCGGCGCCGCTAAAGTAACATTTGTGGCTTCTTATCATAACGATGATTTCGTTCGTCGAGAAATATTAAGTACCATCGAAGAAGAGTTGGCTAAAGAGTTTGAGAATAAATTGAAAAAATCATAAATTAAGATACGTATTTATCATTCAGCAATGAAATAAATTTTAATTGAAGAGCAATTATTGCTCGAGGAGGAGTCGCGCGCAATTCAAGTTCCAACGGTGAGTCTTAAATACAGTAAACTTCTGAACTATACGTTCTTTCTCTTGTTACTCAGTTTCTCGTTCCTGGCGAATCTTTCGCTATTTCACTCTTACTTTTCGTCTCGTCGCTTTTTTGAAAGACGACTTTTTTTTCCAAAATAGCTCATAGGAGCTTTTCTTTAATCGTGCAATTATGCGCGAATATTCTTTTTTTTTTTAATTGTAAGCCGTATCTTAGCCCAATTGTAGTTTATACTACTTGAGCTAAGACTTGACTTTCTCTCTTTCTTTCCAGGTTCGAACGACGAATAGATGGAAATGAACTGAAGAAATTGACAGCAGTCATTACTTTAAAATTAAATAATTTATAATTTACCTATATATGTTCAAATAAAATCCTATCAACTGAACAGAATATCTTTAATTTTAATTCCTACTTTTTAAAATATGGGCCCTGCAATCTTATTCCGCAAATGTAAAAAGACGAAATAAAATTAGCGTGTTTTGGCTAAATAACTCCTTTTTCTTCACGTTTGTTGCATTCTTAAGAAGAGTCTTTCACTGCGCGGTATATCAAAAAGCTGCACAGTTTCTAGATGAACACAAATGGTCTCAAACGCAACGATTTGAAAACCACACACCCCTCTCCACCTAATCTTCCCAAATCAGTTACGCTGTAACAGCTGTCGTTTCCAAGTTGAAAACTCAGCTAAGAATTTTTCATGGGGAAAAACTGGTTATCATTTTTTCATTCTTCAAAAAAATGAATCACATAAATTTCAACATTAATAACTTCGGAATCAGATGGGTCAAAAAAGTTATATGTAGATCGCATGGAAAGTGCGATAATTCATACAAATTTATAGGAATAATCCAGTACATGAAGAGCAAAAAAAATGTTCTCAACTTTCGTATACAATAGTAACTTGAAAGTTTTTTTTCATCAGATTAATAGATGAACTTCAATTGTTTACGTCCTTAATCATTTTTTAGAACACTTGAATGTTTTACGATACTTTGAAAATTTACAGACAGCAAAAATACTCCTTACTTCGCATCTTCCTCTAAAATAAGAGAAAAAAAATGCATTCTTAAAATTAATTTTTTTTTAATTCATGACATAGGCGTTTACCTACCGGAAAATATAACTTCATCAAATTTCCAAAGTAAAGATTTCGTTTCAAAAATCATGAATTTATACCAAACGGCTCAAGCAGCAATTGACGATGACTTCAGAACACGAAATATTGCAAACATGACTTCATCTATCCAGGAAATCATCAACGTCACCCATCACTCAAAAAATTACACAGTCAGGATAAATAATATCACTGTGTGGGAAGTTTATCCCATACATATAACTTTCACGTGCAATTCTTCGCAAGAATCAAATGTAAGTACATTATTTTCAACATCAAAATGAATTTTTAGTTAAAATAATCACTGCAATACTGAATTCATTCAATGCAGGTCGCAATTCAAGCCCATAAGAATTCAATGAACAATATTCGTTTCGATTTACAGATAATATCGTTGCAACCGTTCGAGATCGCAAACTTTTCTTATGACACAATTACTCTTAAACGTGTAGTACGTAATATTAGTGTATTAACGTGAGCTACAGTTCAAAGGCTCGGCAAATTATAATGTAATTTTTATCATAAGATACTAGGCTCACTTTTGTTTCACATATGTTACAGTTATCGAAAGAACAGTTGGAAATCATTAATTTAGCCATGAAGAAATCCAAGTACGCTGACGACATATTCGCCCTAATACTAACTGCAATGATTATGAACCGAGAATACGAACTAGATAGTGTCCTCATCAAACACTATGCTGAATTCGCAAAACACACATGTTCTCAAATGACGAACGAAATCTCTTACAGAAAGCAATATCGAATGAATTTACCGACACGCCCATTCAAATAGAAATTACCAATAAGACCGCAGACTTCGAAATTTTATAATTTCACAATACTATTATATGTATACAATTAATATTCACAACGCCAACATTAGGGGAAAATATCGAAATAAGGATTTTCAGCATTTCGTTGATCACATGTTAATACACTTACCTAAAAGTAAGAAGGATGCTGACGATAAGGTTTACGTTAATTTTGAACGTAATCATCACGTCGAAGACATACTTCGCCGAGAAATATTGAGTGCCGTCAAAGAAGAGTTAACGAAAAGGCTCACGGAAGAATGGGATAAAATTTGGAATTGACATAATTTTTTACAATGTTCACGAATGGAATAAAGTGTAATCGCTATTGTAACATCAATTCTTCCATCCTGAGATATTATCTTAAATGATTACAGAGTTGAACTAGTCCTTCAATTTTTATTAAAAGAAGGCGAATATTAATACAGAACTTTTGATCGTTTACTCCAGCAAAATGTTAAAGGAATTTCAGCATTCCAACTTCATGAAAATATTTTTTTTAAATAAGTCAAAATTGTTGAAAATTTTCAAAAATTCAAGTTTCGTTTAATTTCATTGAAATGTAAAGTCTAATATATTGATCACGTAATATAATTTTGGTACTTCTATATCCTTTCCAATTATCTGACACAGTGGAACATTTATAATATCGAAAAGTTTCGAAATGAGAAGTTAGCGGCTGCAGCTTTCTCATTTTAGCCTGAACTGATCATCTCCTGATATAAACAAACTTTCAAAAGCAATTCAGCGCTGAACCCTACGCCTATTAGCACATTGCTTCATGACTTCCTACATCCCATCGATTCTATTTTAAAACTTCAATTTTTCTCTGAGGTATTCGAACGTGAATATTCATTAATCCAAATTGTTAAAATTATTAGCACTTAAAATTTCAATTTTCATCCTTCAACTTCCAAATTTAATGTTAGATCATATTCTCAATCGTTGCACTAATTCTTAGCATTTTACTTCTTAAAGTGAACTACAAAAGGTCACACAAATTATACTTTGGAACAAACGAAGAAAAAAATATTGAGCAGCCATGCCGCATTACTGGAGCTGAGTTTTTAACTGGGGCTTGTTTTGATTTAGTAATAACCTTGCTTAACCGTTCATCACTACAGGCCACACCCAATACCAAGTCTGAAAACCCCTACCATCCTTTCCAAAAACACTTAAGAAGTTCAATTTGGCACAAATGTAGTATTTCATGCCATGAAATAACCATGTGAACACGTGTTTCTCAAATTATAACTATTTGAGGGTCCTCAAATTATCTTCAAATCTTGATAATCCGCCATTTTGAATCCATTTTGACTCAAATTTAAGAGGTCATATTCTGGTCACTAACTAATCCTACACACAAAGTTTGACCATTCTATGCCAATTTGGTGATGAGATATGGAAGATTCATGAAATTTCCTGCAGCAATTTACCCTCCAAAAGCCGTTTTTTCCTCTAACTTCCCTCCAAAATCACTGAGGAAGCTAAAATCAAAATGCGTTTGTCACTTGGGCTCATTTTATCATATGACATTGCAATAAAAAATTTTCGACCCCTCCTGTAACCCCACCACTATTTTAGGTTGATAACGCCACGCCACCTTCCCCCCTCCAACATCATGTATGAAAGTGAATTCGGAATATAGTATACAACTTATCCCCAATAACCATATGAATTCATATTAATTACATTTTTACCAACTTGAGGCTCCTCAAGCTCTACTCAAAATTTTGATAATCCGCCATTTGGGATCCATTTTGATCGAAATTCAAGAAGTCATATTCTGGTTACCAACTAAACCTCACACACAAAATTTGACTTCTTTAACTTGATTTGGTGAGTAGATATGGAAGATTCAAGAAATTTCATGACTCAAAACTTCCTCAAAAAGCCGTTTTTTGATCTACTCCTCTCAAAATGCACTTAGGAAGCTGAAATTTAGATATGTCGGTGTCCGTGACTCACTCTTTCATATGAGATCAAAAACGAAAAATTTGAGCAATTTGCCTCTTCTCCAGCCCTCCTCAAAATTTGAGTGATCCGCCATTTTGAAATTTTTCGAAAAAACAAAAAAAGCACTTCTGCGCATTTTCAAGAAGAGTTCCTCACCAAATTTTGAGCGAATTTTATGAATACTCGCCGGCGCTACGCTTGGGGAAAAAAATATATTTGAAGACCCCACCCTCCGCCGACCTTCCCTTCCCAAATCAGGTAGGCTGTAATAGCTGTCGTTTTTTAGTTAAAAACTCAGCTAAAAAAATTCATGTTGAAACGAAAAATAAAAACATACTCTAGTCGCCTTTGAAAAACAAATTAATTATCACGATTGGGTTACTAATACAAAATCTCTTATCGTATTTTGACGCGAATCCGGTAGGTAAATTATATTTTATTTTCATTAAGAGATAAATCCAATTATTTTTATCTTCTTCATATAATGGCAAGTTGAGAGGTGTTGTAAAAATTCAATCATAATCAAGAAAGATGAAAAAAAGTATAAATAAAATTCGTAATTAACGAAAAGAATTGATACAGACTATATGTCATCTATTTGTCCTCCACGGTTTCTTTCTTATCTTTCTAAGAATAGTTGCAAAATAGTCCTTCAGTTTTTTGGAAGAATAACGAGAATAGGTATGAAAAAAGACCCCTTCCAAATCAGTTTATGAGTAAATGTTTTGGTTAGGACCAGATGATATTAAAATTATTCACAATGTTACAGCGGTCCATGAGAATACATACTACATCAGAAATACACGTACTTCGTCGTAGCAGTATCAAGTGCAGCGGAAATTTTGCGAGAAATATCGAAATATCGTCGCGATGAATATTCTAATTTTCGTCATTAGCTTTATTGCTCCCACACATGGAACAGCAGGTAAGCGGAGACATACTCATATCATTTCTTCGACGGAAACATTATTCATAGAACTATCGAGTCAAATCATGCGATCAAAGTTCGATTCGAAAATAAAAAAACAAGGAAACAAATGTGTAAACAAATTAAATTAATTGTACGATAATTTTTATTTTCATGATTTATAGACACCGCTTCGACTCAAAATAAAACTTCGCCCAATTTCCAGACAGAAGGTAGTTTTGTCTCCAAAATTGTGAATTTATACGAAATCGCTTTAGCATCTATCGACGATAACCTTATGATGCGAAAAATTGAAAATTTAACTTTACGCTTCCCAGAAATCATCAACATCACGTATCGCTCTAAAGACTTCACAATTTGGGTCAATAACATCACCATGCGACAAGTTGAACCAATTAATATAACTTTTACGTGCAATTCTTCACAACAATATAATGTAAGCTTATAATTTCTGAACAATTTGATTTTAATGTTTTCCTACATGAATTACAATAATTGAAATATGCATCAATATAGTTCACCATTCATCCGTATAGTAAACCATTCATGAGTATTTATCAAGAATTCCAAATAAAATCTGCGGAATCCGAAGAGATCACAAACCTATCTTTCGCCACACCTCCTTCCAAACACTTTTCTTCGGTAAGTACTATTTTATCCTCAATTTGGAGCATTTTCGAAACACAATGTGAATTTTACACGTAACATATCAGCTTTCATGTTTGTTTTATACATGTTGCAGCCGTCGACTGAGCAAATGCAAATACTTCGCTCAGCAAGGTATAAATCTAACAATTCCAGACCAATTATTTCACTCTATGAAAGCATACCCGAAAGGAAAATCGAATTAGGCGGTAGACTCAAAGAACACTACCTCGAATTCGCTAAACGCACGTGCTTTCAAATGACGAAGGAAAAATTTTTACAGAAAATCATTTCAACAGAATTTACGAACATTCCGGTCGAAATGGAAATCACCGATGAAAACGTAGATTTCGGGTTTTCAATTTATTGGGAATCCATTCATGTTTATTATTTTACAATTCACAACGTACAAATTCGCGGTCAACATAGAAAAAAGGATTTCCAATACTTCGTCGATCATATATTCATTCGACTTCCTGAAAGTGAGCGGCCCCTCTGCGGCGTGACTGACGTGAAATTTCTATCTTCTTACAGCAACGAAGACTATCTTCGTCGAGAAATATTGAGCGCGCTTGAGAAGAATTTGACAAACGTATTGAAGGATGAATTGAAAAAAAAATTACAGCTGAAAGAATTTTCGTGTAATAACGAAATAAAATCTAATCCTTACGTCGTCGCGTTAACCTTCTCATCTCAAGCTAGAGCTTGGTTATTTACTTGGGCAAAACAATTTTTCGATTTTTTCTTTTCAAATGCGGATGCTCGATGAGCAAAAATTACAAGAGTGACTTCTAATTATTTAGTCAAAATACTTTTTAAAATTTGATATTTTTTTTTTTGGTTTCTTTCTTGGAATGCTGAAGAAATTCTTTTCAAGCAATTTGATTTCTTAGGACTCTACGAGTAATATATATTTTTTACTTCAAAATCTAGGAAAAATATAGTTTGTAACTTCAACAAAATTCAGGAATCTATTTATTTTCAAATTTTAGACAGGCAACATAATGTGCCAACCTGCAAATCTAGGATGCATGACAAAACTCAAATTGCAACAAAAAATTTGAAGAAAAAAACGTAAGCAGCCATACTTGAAGAAGCTCCAGTAATACTGAATGACTGCTCATGTTTTTTTATTTGACTTATATTACTAATACACATTCTTTGTCGCACCTCTTCATATAATATTTTTTATGGTTCTTCGTCATATTATACTGCACATAGAACAAGAGTCCTCTTTTTCCAGGAATGGACATTACTTCTCAGATACGCAAAAAATTGATACAAAAAAAGGATAAAAAGAAGGTGGAAATAAAGAAAATAATACGTCTCATTACCCAGGAATTTTTTCTAAACCAAAAATTTGGTAAAAAACGGTTTTTCTATTTACACGACGATATCTTACCTTTGAAGGGATATGGAAACGTTGTCTATATCAAATGGGTTTTCGAGGAAGTTTTAATAATGAAATGTCTCGAATCTTCCATATTTCCTCAACAAAAAAACCTAGAAAGATCGAACTTCGTGTGTGGGGTTCGTTAGTAAGCTGAATAATTATGACTTCTTAAATACGAGTCAAAATGGATCTAGAATGACTGATTATCAAAATTTGAGTAAAGCTTGTGGAGCCTCATAATGGGAAAAATGTAATTAATATGAATTCATATGATTATTGGGGATAAGAAGTATACAACAACTGTAACGCCACAAATAGTTGGCTGTTAGTGGCCAACAATCTTATGCGGACGCAAAATTCAACTATAATTGACCGCTAACAAAAAGTTGCCTGAATCGACGAGTATATGAAGAGCCGTAGGCTCTATGAATGGCACAGTTCACAGTTTGAAATACAAGCTTTAAAGACTCATCTGACTTCCAGTATTGACGCTCCAAGCGCTCTTGTTTAGTAAGTACCTGTAGGCGCTTTTAGCGCTACTCAGACATATCGACGCATTAATTTGCCCTCTAATATCATTATTTTGGCGCATTTAGTTGCGCTTGTTAAAACATTCCTGCGCATTGATTTGCGCTACGTGTTTAGGTAGGGGCATAACTAGGATAAGTCATGGTAGTATCCCTACGCAACCTCAATTCACCTACATACATGATGTTGGAGGGGAAGGAGGGGTGATCAAGCTAAAAATGTAGTGAGGGTACATGAAAAGTTGAAAAATTTTTATTGCTGCATCATACGGTTAAAATGAGCTTAAGTGGCTAAACTATTTCATATTAGTGACTAACTTATTCCGTATTTTGATTTTAGCTCTTCAAGTCCATTTGGATGAGAATTGATGCAAAAACTATTTATTCAGGAAGTTTTAGGACATGAAATTTTTCCGTCACGCTTAGCGTCTACGGGTATTCATCAAAGTCCCTCAAAACATGGTGAGAGGTTTTTGTTAAAAATGTGAAAAGAAGACTTTTTGTTTTTTGCATACACTTGAAAATGGCTAATCTCTCAAATTTAGAAGAGGGGCTGAAAGAAAATCAAATAGCTCAAACTTTTCGTTTTGATCTCTTACGAAAAAGAGTATCACAAACACCAACATACGAAAGAAGTTTCGAGTCATAAAATTTCTTAAATCTTTCATATCTTTTTACCAAATAAACGTAGAAAGTCAAACTTCGTATGTAAGGGTTATAGCTGATGAACAGAATACGATCTTTTAAATTATGATCAAAATGGATCCAAAATGGCGAACAGTAAAAATATGAAGACAGTTAAAGGAGCCTAAAATTAGTAAAAATATTATCACATAATAAGAACTCAATATGATTATTGGAGATAAGAAATATACAATTTCCCCAATTCACCTCCATACATGATGTTGGAGGAGAGAAGAAGGTCAAAATACCAATACCTTCTCTGGATTGCGAAAGGTTAGAACACGGAGATTATTTCATTACAACAAGTAATATACTGAAAACTTGAAGATAGTGAAATGTTGCTTGTGTCGAATTTCTTCGACTTCCACAGATTAATTTTTGATCTCGATATTAATCTGTGGAATCTTTCCTATACACCCAGTTACACCTACCTACCTTTTCTTTAGCGGGAAATTTAAATACAACGAATATCAATTAAACAAGCAAAACAATAAACATTAATTAATATTTATTTAATTAATATTCGTTGGCCACTCCCGAATTTGTAACTTCTCGATTTTTATCGTGAAACAAACATCGAAAATAGCTCAGTTGAAATTTGGATACAGAAGTTGTTACTTAATTTTTATAATAATAAAAAAAAACAATAATTATGGTCAAACCACGTCTCAATCAGAGACTTAACGGACTCGGCGATGCCGAAGCGGAGCCTTCGGGCGAAACTATAATTACAGTGAGTAATTAAAATTAAAATTATTCTATCCAACCACATTATTTTTCTTTATTTTTATCTTTCGCTCTCGTCTTTCGTTTTTCGCATCATCAACATCATTCTCTCTCTTCTGCAACATACAATATTACACACAAAAATCTAACTCACTTAGTTCTATCTGAGAACTAACTTTTTTCTAATATTTTATGTTGCAGATGTATCAGAAATTCAGAAAATTGAAGAATAATTTATAATATATTTTTTTTTGTTATTTTTCTTTCCTTTTTTTTTTTCTCTATTTCTAATTTTATAACATACTCTAAAAATTATAAATTATTTAAAGTTTATCTTCGTTTAATACGGTAATTTTTAAACCTCTTTTCAGCTTCCACTGCTTATGTTGTCTTCTCCCCCCCCCGGTGTTGTAATTCTCTCCCATAAGGTCTATAATAAACTTTATATTACGACACGTACATTAGTTTTCAAAGCATGGCAATCGCTGTTTTTATTTTCTAGGGGAAAAATTGTCCTACTTCATGATTCAATTTATTAATGACTTCTTCATGACCCATCGAAAAGTCTCTATTAAGCCCATTCACGTCTTATTTTCAAAGTAGATATAGTTGAATAATTCGTAGTTCTTAACAAGCATAGGCAGCAATGAGGGAGCAATACACGCAATTCTATTCCATTTCGCCGATCGCGATTTCCGACATATCGCCAATTTACATACCGCGGAGGTCGCATTCATCGAATACTAGGAGCGTACCAACTGCATTGCACGTCGTCGCAATTTTACACTCTATTCATTATTCATAACCACGAAAGTACGTAATATACACATCGTCGGTGCAAAATTCGACATTTACTCGGTTCGCTATATAATTTACACCGCCACGCCGGTACGATCTTTCGACCTATTTCAAGTTCGGATTAACGATCTATAGGTGCACGTTATCTTACCCTCGGTGAGTGGACCGCGAGCGCGCCAGTGAACGTAATATGTAAATAATACCTTTTACTCGATCATTGTTTTCTTCTCTACACAACGAACGAGTACGAGTCGACGCGTCGTTCCAATTAATCGGAATGCATATTTTTACGCAATTTTTCGTAACTTTTTTCTCTCTTCCCGCGAATATCGAAGCGATCGTGGGTTTCGTGTTGCGTAATGTTTTTCCGACGAATTCCAATAATGTAATAGGAATTGGTTTTTCGGGTGAAATTATGATAGAGCACGCTTTGACTGAGAGAAATGGTGTGGTCATATGTACGAGACTACCGAGTACTTCAAACCAGTTGTCGTTTATATTAACACGATCGTAATTTATCACACATGAATTGATTATTTTACGTGGAGTGGCTGAACTCTAGCGGATTTTCTTCAAGTTGCAAATCGAGGTGATCGAATATACATGGCTTATGGAAGAAAGATGAGTTTTTTCAATTTTTAACAAAAATAAGAACGTTTACGTAAAATTTTGTACGAACATGGATGAGAGATATTCAAATTCTACGCCGATTGGTATAAATTTTATTCAAATTAACGCAATAATGACGCTTCTGGGAACACTTCTTTTAATCTTCATTTAGCATAGTATGAACTTTATGGCAAAAATTTTCTCAAACAAATATGATAACAATTTTTAATTTCATTTCTAGAGAATTTCATTCTCTTTCCAATAGTACATTGACGAAATTTGTTGCTCTAATGTTCACGCTGCAATTTTTAAAGTTGGAAATTGGCTTCTCAAATTTGAAACAGCTGCATGGTTATTGTTTATAGTTGGTATTACAAAAAAATTTTCATCGAACTGATCAAAGTGGCTACCAGAGTTCTGCACGGATATATCCGGATAACGAATATGCCCGGTTTTTATCCGTACCGTTTGTAGTACGAGTATTCGGATAACGGATAACGGGTATTCGGATAAAACGGTTAACAAATACGGATATATCGGTTTTATATCCGTTCGTTATTCGTATTATTCATACTCACATTTAACTCAAACTTATATTTCTATTACTCAGATTTGTAACATGAATGAGAGATATACTTGTTACAGCATTGTTCCATATAAAAATGGTCGCGAATAGATAAAGATGAGTCATAGATAATACAACTTTTTTGCTTTTTCATTCTGCTTCTTTACATTTTATTAGTCCATAGTGTTATGTTGGTGTGTGATGTTATTTAATATTTACCAAAATGAACTTTCGCGACATAAAAGAGTGCTTGAAAAATGGCGAGTTTGTGGCTGTAGATTGTGGGTCACGAAGTGAAATATGGACCATATTTCAAAAAATTAGAAAAGATGACCAGTATTTGGAGGTCATTAAATGCAAAAAATGTAACACCATCTACGAATACAAAAAAGGGTTGAGTACCTCCAATTTCTTAAAACATAAATGTTTAAAAATTTCTTTCGGATGTAAATATGTGTTCATATGACTATTGGATAGTAAAAAAAACCATGTTTGTCCTAAATGCACCTTTTAAGTGCTTTTGGAAGGGATAGTAGACTTTGTATTGAGTGTAGCCTACAGACATGAAGGGGTTAGCAACATTATAAGCAAACCTGAACAAGCCCCAGTTAAAAATTCAGCTCCAGTAATGTGGCATGGCTGCTTACGTTTTTTTTTCGTTTCTTTTTTTTTTAAATATAAAGTTCCCGACGTCATTCCAAAAATGTAAGCTATCCGTTCGTCTATACACCACAAAAAAAAATCGAAATTTTAGGAACCCCTGAGCATCCCTTTGGAGAAGTGGAAACTCATATCTGCCCTAGAAAAGTACTTCCCTGATCACCGAATCCATATTAGAGCGTATTTCAAATAATGAAAATTTGGAAACCCCTGTACATCAGTTTTTTGGCCAACATAATAAGGAACAAAAATTTGAAATAAATTTCCTCCATGATAAGCTTTGAAACCCCTTCAACATAATTTTAGAACAAAAAACGAAAATACAACCACTACGGATATATTACGGATATATCCGTATCCGTGTGTTTACGAGTATAACCGTTTATCCGCAACATCGTATCCGTGCAGAACTCTGGTGGCTACAAGAAAGATGTAAAGATTTCAACAGTCACCCTTCCTAGGGCCAGCGTGAGGTTCGAAATCATCTTGAATTTATTCTTATCAAGACTATAACTATAAATAAAATGAAAAATATTTATACTTTAAAAAAGAATATATTCTTTTCAATTTCACATCTTAAGCATAATATTCACAATTCCTCGTGACATATTACCAAAACATTTCCACATTTGAGCTTGAAATCACGTCGATGACATGATAAGTCTATGTAAATAATAATCAGCCGAGTTACCAGCGTGAATACAAATCAATTGAATTGCGAATTGACTTAATTTACAAACGAATCTGTCCATCCCTGTATATTTGCTTAGCGAAATCAAAAAGTTTCCAAATTCGAATACAGTAAACGACATGATGTTTTCGATCATGTAAGGAAACCGCATTGCGTTGATTGCAGATTCCCCCTTCCCTTCCTCCTTACGACAGAGAAAGAAGTGACGCAGAAAGAATTCAACATTAACCAAGCGAGAACCATAGTATTGTAAAGAATCCACAAACACCATCAACTGCGAGAATCTTGGCTAAAATCAACACTTACAGGTACCTCAACACACGTGCCGAGCTTTGCAACAACTCATACTAAACACAGATTTGAAAAAAGTGTTTATAGCCTTATTATTGCACGAATTTGAATAAAATTTATACCAATCGATGTGAAATTTCAATATGTTTATGTTCTTACAAAATTTTACGTACATTTTCTCATTTTTGTTAAAAACTGAAAAAACTCATTTTCCTTCCATAAGCCACGTACAAATGAATTCGACTGCAGCACTCAGGTGAGCGTAAAATGATCGATTTGCAAATAATAATTAATTCGAATAACGGGAAGAATAAATTTAAAAACAACAACGACACCGAGTGAACAAACATAATCGAATACCAATACCCATTTTCCAATATTCAGTAGTAGGTCTGGTTTGCGGGTGTACATAATACTTATCATGTGGCTTATACAAGTACCTATAACTGGTATACTAGACAGGCGAACGAAGACGCGGTATGCCCGGCGGAAGGACGCGATCCGTTTAAAATTGTTTTTTTTTTTGGTCGTAATTATTTTGTCCAACCACGCAGAAAATTCGCTTAATAAAGTCTCTCTTCGTAAGCTCTCTTGAACGACTATCTGCTCAAGGCAGTATGTAGCGAGTCGTGGCTCAGTGCTCGATTATAATAAATTCTAAGACTAGTTAGTAACGAGTGGCAATACCATCAGATGTATATGAAAGGTAATTTTACCAATTACTCTTCGTATAGCTTTTACCAATAGGCAACTAATAATGCCACATCCTTTTAAATCAATCGCCAATCAATACGTTTTTGGTTAATGAAAACTGTCGTGCGAGCTGATGAGACTGGAGCAAAGTAATCAAATCTTATTGACGACCTTCAGCTATTCGTCGTGCACAATCAGAAGATATTAAAACCGCCATCGCGGGAACAAAACGATAAAACGTTCGTCAATTACGAAAATAAAATACAGCGGTACTCGCCAGTCGCCAGTCTCCGGTAGTGTAGGTATTACCGGAGCCACACAGGTCACTACCTCCCAGCAACAGCGTACACGCGTATACCAAATACGCCATTTGGAATCACGCCATTGTAAAAAAAAAAAAAAAAACGTAAACAGTTATGCTGCAATGCTGGAGCTGAGTTTCTAATTGGAGCTTATTCAAATGTGCAGGTAACATAGGCTCTTAATGTCGTCTACACGCAGTATAGAGTCTTAAAACTCGCATTTATTCATTACAAAACCACATAAGGAATTGAATTTAGGATATATATAGTGCTTTTCGTCCACACTCAATAGGAAGCACAAGAATTCGTATTTATCAAATTTTATCTATTTGAGGATCCTCAAGCCTTGTCCAATTTAGACTGTCCATAATTTTGAAACCTATTCTAATACTACGCAAGTCAGCTTTCCAAGTACTGCTGGTTAGGAGATAAAAACAATTCACAAAATTATTTTTGTATTCCTTTAGGTTTATCTTCATCGCATTATGAATAAACCCTCCTCTTACTCACCAACATTACCTGTCAAACTTTATTTAAAAGTTGGTTCACGCTACGAATATTTCTGCAACAAGAAAATAGAAACATGCTGCATATAGCTGAAACATAAACATCCTGTTCATACCATACACAAGTCCACAACGTGCTTATAATAATATCATGTGTTTTTTTGGAAGTAAATTGCAAGCATGTTTAATTCGTATGATCTTTTTCAATTTCGATAGTAAAATTCAATAACCTGTTTCTATATATCCTACCATTACACCAAGAACTACTCGTTTTCCCAATTTAATGAAATGATTTTTATTTCTTAAAATATATCATAAACAACCCAACCGTTACAATTTTTCCATTCCATAATTTGTTTTGCGAAGAAATTTGCAATTATAGACAAATTAAAGTCTATGCCACAATGTGACGAGCGATTCTATACACATATATGAATATACGTATTCAATATCTTGTGGTGCCCTTGCATATTTTGAACTATGAGGCGCCCAACTATATGCCGGGCACCACAAAGAAAGTGTCTTCTGAGGATTCCATATCGGGCACCACAAGGCATATATACACCATAAACTCCAGTATTTATAAGGGGTTTAATTTTTAATATATAAATGTAGTCATTGTAGTGCCCACCCTTAAAACTTCAGCTGTGAACCCAGAGGGGTGAGACGATCATTTTCTGATAGTTTTTAGCTTAAAGACCTTGTGGCGTCCGATTTGGGCACCACAATGACTTCGTATGCTTAAAACGGGCACCACTATGACTAAAAGTATATCTATATATATATATTGAGTTACGTATAAAAGTTGGATCCCTCGAAAAACAGTGAAAGTTGGATCCAACTTAAAAAATGATTGTAAGAGCTATTTGCCTCCAGCAAACAGTTAAATGTTATTTTTCCATTTTATGAGTGAAAGAAATACATTAAATCAATGATTACAATAGAAGTTATGATAAAAAATTTAATTAGAAGTAAATGTACAATATACCCAATTCACTTCCATACATGATGTTGGAGGAGATAAGGAGGGGGTTATTGACCCTAAAATGTGGTGAGGGTATAAGAGTGGTCGAAAATTTTTTATTGTCATGTCATATGATAAAATGAGCCCAAGTGACTAACTTATACTGATTTTATAGCTTCCTAAGTAAATGTGGAGGGGAGTTAGAGTTAAAAAACTGTTTTCGAGGAGAAATGACCACAGGAGATAGCGCAAAATTTCAACTTTATACAAAAGTATTTCCAGAAGATCTTTTCAAAGATTTCATGAAAACTTATCGAAACAAATTCAATTTTTTGAAGTTGAAATCAGAACCAACTGCATTTTACAAAGCATCAGAATTTTCGTCAATGCATATTTTCGTAATTTACAAACAACTGTTCAAAAGTAATTTAAACGAAATTTTCGTAGAAGTATGCAAATTATGTGAATTGATAATCGCAATCCCAGACACGAGTGCCTCTACAGAACGATCATTTTCGGCTTTAAAAAGAATTAAGATATACCTTAGAAACAACACGCAAGAAGGTCGCTTCTCCAATTTGTCTAAGTATCGAAAAAGTTGAGGAAGAAATACGATTTTCATCGTAGCGTGGCGGCGGTTGTACGCTCGATGGAACACCTTTGCACGGGAACCACCGAACCCAGCTCCCACGTTACATCATAATTTGATTTATTCAAGTGTATAGTCAAAGATTTCATTGTGTTTTCTAGATAGTTTGAAGAAAAGATATGGAAAATTCAAAAAAATCTCAAAATGCCGTCTCTACTCCAATTCCTTTCCAAATACAATTAAGAACTTAAAATTTGGATATGCTGACGTTTTCAGCTTACGTGTGAACCATCTTTTTAAGGAGAATCAAAAGACCCAAAAAAATAGTTTTTTACATTCGCAAGGGGATCCCTATATCAAAATTTGAACGATTTTTATCCATATCCCCAGCGCTACGAGCGAGAGAAATAAACTCGCATATACATATACATATGTCGTCATGGGATGAGAGAAATCCATCATAAATGATCTGAAACCCAAATATATGCGAGCAATCATGAAAACCCATTGAAGATTTTCGAAATCGAGACTGGGGCGAAGGGGGAGGGGAGTGGAGGTCAAAGCACTGTGACTTTTTTTTCATTAATATTAGTGCAACTGCTCCATGACCCAGTGACGTGCAATGTATTTTATTTTTTTAATAAAATTAATAAAATTAAGTTTAATTTATTAATTTTTTTATAAAATGATTGTTTTCATTATAGAAAAATAAATTAATAAATTTTAAAATAAAATTATTTTTATAAAAATGAGTTTAAAAAATTTAATTAATTCAATATATTAAAATTTAATCATGAGTTACATGCAACATTTGTACAGCCCACAAAATGCTTGAAAAAAACAGTAGATCAGCTTTAAACGCTTCTCTTGTAAAAGTTAGTTTCTAGTCACTAGGTCTATTTCCTCAGGCGTGCTCACATATGGAGACTTCACCACCTATTCCAACCTCTCCTTCACAAATCAGATAGGCTGTAATAGCTGTCATATTTAATTAAAAACTCGGCTACAAATTTGCTCGGTATTTTATTACCACTCTCCGACATCTTTCATTTTCCTGTTCGCGAAATTCGCTTTCCCACATCTTCGAATATTTAATAATTTCTCGGCACCGGTTCCATAAATATGCATATTTATGACGAAACATCGAGTCGATGGTTGGTCGTGTGGGTGGCTTCCCTAATACAACGAGACGTCTCGCCCCTTTCCGTGGTTGCGGTATTGGTCATGAATTTTATGTATTTACGTCGGCGACTCGGCCACCGATGTATTACTGGGCCAGTGTCGTACGCTAATCTGAATAATCGTGTTTTCTTCGACGACTACGAACGGCGCGCTAACCGCTATTATCGTAATTCGATTAGTCACAAGTGCGCGTACCATATAAATATTTACGCTGACAATCTGGCATTCACCTAGTTCTCGTCGCGTTCTTATGAAAGAAACGTGTTTATTGATGACGCGAAAGCGCCGGATTTCCCGGTACTAGCGTGGGTGAACAGTGGTCAGCGTGAGTGACCATTTCTACGAACTAATTTTGCGCGTTGCGGTCGCGCAAATTATACAGCCGGATTCCAAGCTTCTTCGACAATTCTATATCGAGATGAAGGAGAACGAATGACATTACTTCTTGGTTGGCAAAAATATAGTCAACAAATTTTAATATTACACGACGCTCTTTTTATTTATTTAATTATTAGAAAGAAAAAATAATCAGGCAGGATTACTTTGCATTTTAGTATGACAGTATGAATTTTATAGTTCAGGGTATAAACAAATTTTAGAAGTCGACTTTTTTATTTGAGAATTAAAGTTGAAAGTTCCATTAGACCATCACTTATGCGAGGTCACTGTTTCACCTCAACTAGATAATCGAATAATGACGTGATAAGAGTAAATGAATTCTATTATCTTCAATGATGAATTGATGATGCACATTGAAGATGTCATCTTAGGATCCATAATCGTGGAATTACCATTGTCAGTGCTGAATATCGTTTAAAATCATTTAATGATCGGATAAACATTATTCTTCAAAGAGCTGACTTCCATAATGGACAAGACATAATAAATGAATGTCAATGGTTTTTTGTTAAGGGTGGTTAGTTTCATGGTAGGTTTCGCGGGTATATGTAGATAACAATAATGAAATCACTCAATTTTCCAAAAAAAGTGAAAATCGACCCACCCTAGTATGCACCTAGTTCAGTAGTTGTAAAATGATCCCAAAAGAATGTGAAAAAAATTTCAGCCCTCTAGGTTAATATTTACCCCTCCCATAATTGAGTCAAAGTTCGCAAATAAGAAAAATTTTTTCAAAAAATTTGAAAAAATTATGTTGGACGTATTTAAATTTTTTGGGGGTTTAAGCATCATGTTTTGCTTTCTCAACTTCGAAAAATAAATAAAATGCCAATTTTTCCTCTATCCAGGGGTTTCAAAAATACCTATGCTATGTGCTAAAATACCCTATTTTACTTGTTTTTCCATTTTATTTAGTATCATTTATTTGCTAATAATTAATTAAATATTGTGTAAGAGGTAAGTAGCTGAGTACAATCATAAGGTATTCTTTAGTCTTTATGCTCAAACAATATAAATGTAGTGGTGCATTTTCATTATTAAGGGGTCCCAAAAATAGTCATTATATGAGTATAATTACAATTTACTATTTGAAGCTACCTAAGAATTATTCATACTTACAATATTCAATGATTCAATTCTTAAATAATCCCACAACTCTTTGCTTTACACCAGAACTCACCAAGCGTAAGTGGCTGTGCATCGAGGGCCTCCGGCCAGTCGCCTAACTTTTTTCACTGTTTGAAATGTATCATAAAATGGCCTAAACCTCCAGTATAACTCCATTACGTTATCATTTGGTGCAGATAAATTTTCTATTACCACAATAGAATGTTAATTTTTGATTGTAAAATATCAGGTCAAAGCTGTAAAAATTGTCAGACAATGTTAGTAGGAGAATGTACCTTTGTCGCCTCACAAATTTCCACAAAAACTGTTTTTTTTTTTCAATTTTTTGAAAAACTGAATTACCTATTAAGAATACCATTCATCAAAACTAATTCGCAAATTATTTCAATTTATGAGTTGATTCCTATCTAAAATTGGAATAATCAATTCTCAGAACAAGAATCATTTTATTTTTTTTTTTTGAGGAATTTAATATCTCAAAAAATCATGGTTCCCGACTAAAAGAAAATTAATTTTTCCTACTACATTTCTGTATGCAATCAAGTTTTGAGACTAGAAACTGCACTATAGATCAAAATATTCTCAAAAATGAGATAAGCAAAAAATTGACAAAAACCTACTCAGTTCCCTTAAACTGTAATTTTCCTCGTGCTATTGGTACAACTGATGGAAAACATACAAATTAAGCGACCTTCGAACAGTGGGACAGATTTTTTCAATTACAAATGGCATTACAGTATCGTACTGTTAGCTCTCGTGGATTCAAATTATTGTTTTACATATGTGAATGTTGGAACTAATGGTCGTGCAGATGATGCAAATATACTTCGAGATTCAACGCTATTTGCTGCACTTGAACATGATCTCTTGAATATATCACCTCATCATATAAATTTAGGAAAAGACGCATTATAATTCCAAATGTATTGAAGAAAAATGGTTCAACTATTGCCTCTCACGAGCTCGTAACCAGGTTGAAAATACGTTGGAGATTTCACGAGCTACTTTTATACTCGTGAACTAGCATCGTGAAAATTCCGTTAATACCATATCTTCTAATATTTCCAACTTCTAACAAGAAAATGTCGATAAATGTGATGTAAACGAGGGTTTCAAAGGACAGTATTTTTTATTTGCTCAACAACTGAGCCTTTTTTTTCGAAGAAAAAAAAAATTTAACAACAATATGGGAATTAAACAATCCAAACATTACAATTTCTCAAGCACAAACTGCATCCGAATTGTACACGTATATCGCTAATGCCTCAAGTTACCAATAAATTTTTCAGCTGACAAAGTATAATTAAAGTTTACAAAAAACTTATGCTGATTTATCGGCTGACAAAGTTGCCAATCCAGAGCACCAATCGAAGGATACTTAATTAAACGCAAGTACCATCGGATACAAAAACACGAGTGATTTACCGCCAAGATGATAGCTAGAATAAACGATTTAATTGCGATGAGAAAATTTCGGCAAGGCCAAACGAGCAGGGATGAACGACGTGTTTTTTCTGCTGATGGGGCCGAAATTAGGCAAAGAAGAGGCTCGTTTAAATCTTCGCGTTAGAAATGCCAATCATGGCGACTCGGTAAATGAAGTTACAAAGCTGTCAATTAAGACGCTCTATCGATATTGCCAATTATTGGTATCATCAGGATGGGATGGTATGGAGGTCCTTTTTTTTTGTTACCCGCATAAAGACGCTACGAAGCCCAAAGCAACAACTTGAAATTAGCAAAAATGTATTCCTCGTACGAAATGATTTATCGGAATAAAATTTACGATTCACGAAGGTATATTCCGAACATTCGCACCATTGTCAATCATCACTGCGAGCGATACTCGTATATCGGTAATGGCAACCCGGATCGAAATACTAAATTCATTACCGGCATGTAAATTTTTGTACTTGAAACGATCGACTATACGTCTTATTAGAGACGAATATTTATTTCCTAGTTATTTAAATTTTATTTTTACTCGCCAGATCATCCTATAATGGTGTAATGGTTACTGTATGGGTCGTTCTACCTCCTACGTGTTATTATCCGTCACGTTATCGTAATAACTTCGCGGCAATGAAATCTTCCATTTACGAGCTATGGGTATCCACCGGTAAGGTGAATTCGTAAAATGTTAATTGCGCTGTACTCGCAGAAGTGCACACCTGATTAGATACTTAGAATGACGAAAATTTCGCTAATGACCGCCGCTAAATTCGGCAAATATGAAAGACGAAGCGAACGACCATCATCACGCCTCAATTACCCACTGGGTATACCGGATGTTTGAAAAAATTAGAAAAAAATTCAACATTGAAAAATCAGCGATAGGTGCTCGTATTTTTTCTTGCACTTTAACTAAAAGAAGCTCGAGAATTGCGAATATATCACTACGTGATTACAGGTTGCCCAGGCATCCATAATTCTATACATACGTTGATTAATTTTCACTTGAGGATAAACGGTAGATTTTTTCTGGCAGGTGAGAGGTATACGCGTAAATTATATCGTTTACATATTAATACGATCGAACTATTCTTCCATCTTGGTAAATCACCGTGAAACGTAATTAACGCCAGGTGCATTCGAAAACCGTTGAGATCATTTTCAACACAAACCATCAACCGTTCAAACGCATCAACACCCACGAAGAAGCAACGTAGCCGGTATTTACTCGATTGGAAAAAATTATTAAAATAGAAATCTCCGCCGCATAATTACGACCAAACGATTTTTTTTTGGGCAAAAGGAACCGCTTATACCTTGTATTTTACTCATTAACGGAGAAAAAAACGATGCACGATTTTATCAGTTTATCGAGTGCGATTATAATGGTGAAAAATTCGTTAATTAATTACGTCGTTCTGTTGTATATGGTGTACGTAATATACATCGGCGCAACAAAGTATAATTTATTTAGATTTTTCGCCGTTTAGAAAATTAGCGACCAGCGGTATCGCCACGGAATTCATTAGCCCGTTGGCGTTGATCGTTCAATTCGAACGGCGTGCGTGAGATGACGAAGGTACTTAAATATACTTAAATCGTTACGTAACCGCACGAATCATCGGAACGCATCAATTAATAATTTTCAACCAATACTATATAATTAAGGATAACATAGTATTATCAATTTTGCTCGGCTTATGCAAAGTGTAAACAATTTTACACGACAGAATGACGGCAGAATTTGGACGACCTTCGGTAACACTGACCCGGTTTTTTTTTCTCTTCTTCACGCCGCGTCGAATGATACTCATCTTCAGATTTTCCTCCTTACGTCGCGCTTTTACGTACGTGCAAAAGCGTACACAGTCTACGGAGGCGACCGAGGTGTGGGAGATGCATAAACGGATTACTCATTCGTATAAAAATACGTCAATTTATTTCGGAAGCCCCCTTAAAAGGTCATAATATATTTTAAATCGTAGCTAAAGCGAATACAAGGGGATTCATCGAGCGTAGCGTGGTATAAATTTCTATGCTTGTAACATCGAACACGAAGCAGGTCTGACTACGAAGAGATTAAAGAAAGATGATAACAGAGATCGCAGTCGTCGCT
Organism: Phenacoccus solenopsis; assembly: GCA_009761765.1. Taxonomy (NCBI): domain Eukaryota; kingdom Metazoa; phylum Arthropoda; class Insecta; order Hemiptera; family Pseudococcidae; genus Phenacoccus; species Phenacoccus solenopsis. The sequence continues at coordinate 47,783,417 of CM019753.1, forward strand.
GGATCACGAAAGGCTAAGTGAAATCAAAAATACGATTATGCATCTTCATAAAAAAAAAAGTTAAGCAGTCATATTGCATTACAGAAGGTGATTTTTAAACTTTATCTTGTTCAAGTTTACATTTAACTTTACCAACTCCTTCATACACACAGGCTACACCAACTACGGAGTTTAAAAAGCGTCACCTTATCCCTTTCAAAACCACTTCAGAAGTTGACTTAGAGAATATCAATAATCATATGAGCTCACATTTTTAAATTTTAGCTATCTGAAGCTCCTCTAAACTTTTACAAAATGGCAAAAATTTTCACGATACGTCATTTGTATCCATCTCGAGCAAATTCAACGAGTCATATTCTAACGTAAAAACAAATTTTGATCTCTCTAGGTTAATTTGACAACGTTTCTAAATTTTCCATTTATTCCTGATTATTTATTCAGTCAATCCAAATAAATCGGACGGGTCAATAATTTTTTTATCTAAATATTGAGTTTTGATTAAAACAACTGCAACAAAAATAAATTCATAATAATTAAAGGGACCTAAAATGCAACTTTAAAGATTATATTCTACTTCTTTCTAACGATACGATATAGAACAGAGTTCTTTTGACCTTGAAATCATCTTCCACAATACTTCACCTTGAAGAAATAAAATTAACACGTGTTGAAGGGATTGCAGTCTGAAACATTGTTACTTCTTTCAAATTTTTAAAAATTGAAAATGATTGGGGTATATTTGCATTTCGATGCTTTTCTTCAAAAACCACGTAAGTCCAAATATATAAATTTTTCAGGAACGAGTGTTTTATTTTGGGTGACAGACTTACGAGGTTTCTTTTTTTACGGATAGAAGCGCTAGTTGATGATCTGGACTTACGAGGTTTTCAAAATCGAATTCCTCAATTTTTTTTACATAAGAAACCACTTACGTAAGTCCAAAATATATAAATTTTTCAGGAGAGGTACGAGTATTTTCTTTTGATGACAGACTTACGAGGTTTTTTTTTACGGATAGAAGCGCTAGTTGATGATTTGGACTTACGAGGTTTTCAAAATCGAATTCCTCGATTTTTTTCACAAAAGAAACCACTTACGTAAGTCCAAAATATATAAATTTTTCAGGAGAGGTACGAGTATTTTCTTTTGATGACAGACTTACGAGGTTTTTTTTACGGATAGAAGCGCTAGTTGATGATTTGGACTTACGAGGTTTTCAAAATCGAATTCCTCGATTTTTTTTACATAAGAAACCACTTAAAAGTGAATTTTGCCTAAGTCGCACTTACTTGGTTTTTGAAGAAAAGCATCGATTTATATTTGTGTATTTGTACATCGCTATGAACTGGTTTTGGTTTTGAGTGACAGTACAGGGTGTCCATCTTACTTTATAGAAGGTTTGCTAATCAGGTGTCAATAATTAGATTCGTAGGATTTTCAAAGATCTTTTGGGTGGTTTTCGGTAGTACAGTCCTGGAGCGTGTGTCTTGGTAGCCCGATCATTCATATTTAAATCCCTAAATGTCAAAAAAATATATATATTGTATGTGTGACGCGTCCAGTGATACCAGGTCGTAAATCGATTTTTTGAGATATCAGTAAAAATATAATACACTTCTGTAGACACTACAAATGCTCCCACTCCCTCGACATATACCTCAATAATACCCTAATTCCGGTCAAAAATTCAGTCAAATATTTAGGGATGACCTTTAATAACCGACTCAAATGGTCCGATCATATAAGGCAAATTCGCCAACAATATTTCAACAAATTAAACCTATTAAAGAAAATCACACGTACTAATTATGGTTCCGATCATTATACCCTACTGAGACTATACCGCACAATGATTCGACCTATCCTAGATTTTGGCTGTCTACTTTATTCGTTTGCAAGTGAATCTTACGTCAATCAATTAAATATCATCCAAAATACCAGCATAAGAAAGGCCACTGAAGTATTTAGAACCACCCTTATGCCTAGTCTTCTTACCGAAGTTTCTGAACCACCATTATTCATACGTAGACAATTCAGTAACACAACATCCTTTCTAAACATAACTGCAAATCCAACGTTTAAATCTACTCTTTATCACCTAGTCCCAACCGAAAACATATCCCATTTATTTAAAAAATTTTTATACCAATTTTCATCGCATCTTCGCATTCAACATTTTCCATTTAAAATATTACCTCCATGACATACATTTACCCCGAATATAGACCTTTCCACAAATAGAATTCACGAAAACCTCAACAAACTCGATTATACTTAAACGAAACTTTCAGTCCTTGCTAGAAAAATACACAAATTTCAATCATATATATACTGATGGTTCTAAAACTGCTTATAATACAGGATGCACGATTATTCATGATAATACTCGCATACTCATACCTCTCCCATCATACCATTCTATTGTTTCCGCAGAATTATATGCAATGAAAACAGCCATTAGCTACGTCAAAGACTTTTCCTTACTTCGTACAGTCATCTTTACAGACTCCCTTTCATCCCTAATAACCATTCAAAATCATGGATCTATAGACCAAGAAATTACTTCATCTCTGCTTTCTTTGCAATTAATAAAAAGTATTATCTTATGTTGGATTCCATCCCATTCACAAATAGAAGGTAATGAGTTAGCTTGTACCTTTGTTAAAGAAGCTTACCTCTACCACCCAATCGTAGATATAGATATCCCTCTAAATGATTTAAAAATCTACGCCAAGTCCTTACTGTCCAAAGAATTTCAATCATACTGGTCAAACATCCCAAATTCAAATAAACTTAAATATATTAAATCTACCATAAATATCTGGAAAACTTCTCTCCAACCTAACCGTCGACATGCTTCAATTCTTACTCGTCTTCGTACTGGTCACTACCTTATGACCTACCAACATCTCCTCACCAAATAATCCCCTCCCATATGTACCTCTTGTAATGTTCCCATAACTGTTTCACACATCCTCACTGATTGCCTCCTCTATCAACTGCCTCGATCCAAATACCCTAACTGTAATACTTTAAAGGACATATTATCAGATAACCAAACACAGGTTGATAAATTATTCATTTTTCTGAAATCCACAGGATTAATAAGTAAAATATAATTTGTTCTCGTGCCTCTAGCCATTGTTCCTGTACATGGCTCGTAAAAAAAAAAATGTTTTTTGTCGAAAATGATATTTTGATGAATTATTTATAGTTTGAACATAGTAGATTCTCATGAATTTAGTTCAAACTCCCAACAAAGTTTCTAAATTTGCTTAAAACGACATTAATTGACCTCGAAGTTTTTTTTTGTAAGTACAAACTTTAAAAGCATTTTTCTTAAAAATGAGCTTTTTGGAAAGCAGTTTTCAAAAAGCCATAACTTCAACAGCTTCTGGGGGGGTAACGCCCCCCAAAAGAATTTTTGCCCCCTTGGAAAAATTACCCAAAAACCCCTTTTTTACTTTTTAATTTGGTCATTGACGCAAAAATTAATAAATCCACATAAATGTGTTTCAAATCGATAGTCACATTGATAAATTAACATATCGTCAGTCAATGTTACTTGGACGATCTTGTAATTTGACAGTTATTCCGTTCGAAAAAGACCACTTAAATAAAATTTGCGTTGAAAATTTTTTTTAAATATTTAATTCACGAAGAAATAGAAAATTGTAATTGTATTAATACTAAATTTTGGACTCGTATTTTAATTTGAAATGTACTTTTAAAAAAATAAAAAATTATATTCACAAGTGCATTTTGAATTTGAAAATTTTTTTGGTGTTGAAAAAAGTCTGCCCCCCCCCTTTGCCCCCTCTAGAAAAAAATCCTGGCTACGGGCCTGTAGTAACCTCAATCATATCGTTCGTACACGACAGAGTGAGCTATAAAATTACCAAAATATTCAAATTAGTTGATTTGGAAGGAATTCGCATTCTTCCCACCAAAAAATTTTTAACGAATGAATATCACCGTTATAATTAAATAAGCAAAGTATGATGCAGTGTGCTAATTTGATCTACGACGGACTACACAAATCAACTAAATCATATTCATTGCGATAGTATATTTCGTTTGGAAAAATTCCTAGGATTTCCCTTCACCACAATACAGGATCTAAAAAAACTCGTAATATTACTCATTCGATAGAAGTTAAAAATGAAGAAAAAAATCTGGTGCTCGAATATTCTAGAAAAACTGAGAAAATACCCGACACCATTTCCTACATCTGACAACATTTTCGTACAAGTTACACACAAAAAATTGCCAAGACGTCATCGTAAGTGAGAATGATCGAATACAAATTAATAAATTTTCCCGGGAATCGATGAACTCGAGTAAACGCAGACGCAGGAAGATCGATGACAACCAATCGAATAGGAAATTCACGAGAACCCGGTTATTGCGGCTAGCACGTTAGTCAACGTTGAACTGAAGCTGCGAACGGCTTTCGGGGAAATGAAAAATTTTTCATCTCGATAAATTTGCCGAGCATGACGTGGCGAGTAGAAAAATTTAATTTATTTGTCTTAGACATTGGTAATCTTTTTGAGAAGAGCGCAACGACCCGGATATATTAATTTTAGCCTCCGCTATGTTAATGGTGAAGAAAGAGAAGTAAAATACCCGTATTTATAATGCACGTGTGAAAATAAAACCCTTATTATGTGGTTTGAATGCGCTATTTATCGCGATGATATTATGCCACATGATGTATGATATATTGAAGGAATTCCGCCAAGTGTTTAGAAAAATGAACGTTTTTCAGGGAGTTTTGCACATACCTCTCTTCCTCGCTCTCTTTTCACTTATATTTAATATTTTTATTATTTTAAATTAGCTTCACGCCATAATTCGACTCGACGAATATACTTAGAAAAGAAAGATAACCATGGAAATGCAAACACGAAGAGAACCGGCCGACGATCATTAATGCTCAATTACATCGGCATGTTGATTTCGTATGTACGAGTATGTGGCCACTGTTAATAGCAGTTTGTAAAATTTATCGTCGATTTTTTCTCCCATACCAATGGTCTCCATTCGACGCGCTTTTCAAAGAAGTGTTTTTTTTTTCTCTCTCCTTCCACACATAACACCTCATTATTCATAATCCCGAGTCGCGCGTTATTAAAAATTACCGAATTCGGCTTTTCCGTCTGGTTTCGCATAATGGCGCGACCGAGTATCACTAAGCGATTACAGATTCGTATATAATTAAGCGATTAACGCGTATACCGGGTCAGCAGCGGTCTGAAATTCGTACGTAATATAATAATAGACTCGTATGGGACAATAATGACGTACGTCCGAGTCTATAACCCTTATTAAAAGGCGAACGCGTGCGCCCGTCCACAGCTGCGGTGATTTCACAAAAGTATTTTTCGAACGTAATTTTTTCCGACGGAACTGGTTTTTTCGGGACACCGAGCCGCTTCGTTATGCAATATTGAAAATTCTCCGACATATGTAATTCTATCGGCGCGATAATTGTTGTTTACCGAATTATTATACCAGATAGAGATACTCTAGTAGGACGCTCGATAATAAATAGATCGAGCCTTATCAGAAATTTCGTCGACTTAGCGATGACCGGCGGCTAAAGTTGCCTATGTACTATTCATATAAAACGCGTTTATATAATTCAGAATGGGGGCAAGATTCGGTATTCGTATTAAATTACGAACAGCCGACGCCGCCACCGCGATTCGATTTTATTACCGTATTCGATTACATATACGTGTGATTCATCTTTTTTTTCTATTTATTTATTTTTTTTCACGAAACGATAATTTGTGTCAACGCGACACTCTCGTCGTAACTATTACACCTTCTGGTTCGGTAGAATTTCTGTATATACGATGCGAGCATGATAAATGAGTAATTTTCTATTAGTAAATCGAATTAACATACCGCTTACGGTAGGCCAGAAGGTTTTTATCGGAATTCGATTAATTCGTACTAGTCTTTCGACTGAATACATTGCTCAAGTCTAAACGACGTACGATACACGATTCTGTTTACGTCTCTCAAAATCACGAAGCTCGAAGAAATTTTCTCCATTGCGCGACTCGCACGAGAACACGTGGCGCTTACAGTAACCTTAATAAAATAGATTTTCAAATTGGCGAGCTATTTTTCGACCTTGGATGTCATCGGCATCGAGCGGACCCCGGGAGATTAATAAAAATCGCAATTTCACGCGCTCGATCGTAAATCATTTGGCTGGGAAATACGTAGGTGTTCGGACGATTTGAAATTTATAGTCGTAAACGAGATTATTCGAACTACTTTAAAATCGACAGCATAAACAAAGTCGTAAAAAGATCATCGCAATTTATCGCCCATTGTGACTGTCATTTGGATTGTGCGGGTGAAAATTATTTCAATTCTGGAAATAAGTAGTGACTGGAAAGTTAGTTGAGGCCTTTAGGGTACATTTCACATACACCATTGTATTTCTGGTTTGTTAGCCTGTTCAATGACCACTTTTTGAGATAATTTTTTTCGCAATTTGATTAGTAAGAGTACCAAAGAAACTAAGCAGCCATGTCGCATTATTGGAGCTGAGTTTTTAATTAAGGTTTGTTCAAGTTTGCAAATAATTTTGCCAATCCCTTCATGCCTGCAGACCACACCCAATACCAAGTCTGAAAACCTCTACTCCATCTTTTCCAAAACTACTCAAGAAGGAATTTAGAATAAATATTTAGTATTTCTACGTATGCAATAATCATACCGAGCGCATATTTTTCAAATTATAGGTACTTGAGGCGCCTCAAATCATCCTTAAATTTTCACAATCCGCCATTTTACATCCATTTTGACCCAAGTGCTCATATTCTACTAACCCTACACATAAAGTTTCGCCTTTTTCGGTCGATTTGGTGAGAAAATATGGAAGATCCATGAAATTTCCTCTCCAAAAGCCATTTTTGCAGTAACTTCCCTCCAAGCTAAAATCAGAATAAGTTAAGTCACTTGGGCTCATTCTATCATATGATACCACAATAAAACATTTTCGACCTTTCATGCACCTCAACCACATTTTGAGGTCGATAACTTACCCTTCTTCCCTCCAATACTATCTGTGAAGTTGAATTTGAGATACAGTATATTTTTTTTATCGCCTATAATCATATGAGTTCGTATTTATTACATTTTTACTCATTTGAGGCTCCTCAAGCTCTACTCATACTTTTATAATCGATATTTTGGTCATCAACTAATCCTGCGCACAAAGTTTGAGCTTTCTACGCTGATTTGGTGATTAGATATGGAAGATTCGAGAAATTTCATGACTGAAACCTTTCTCAAAAAGCAGTTTTTTCAACTCCCTTCTAAATGAATTTGGAAAGCTGAAATTTGGAAACATTGGTATCCGTGACTTGCTCTTTCATACGAGATCATAAACAAAAATTTCGAGCAATTTGCCCCTTTCCAGTATCGTTCAAAATTTGAGTAATTCGCCATTTTGAGGTGTAAGGAAAAAACAAAAATGTATTTTTTTTTGCATTTTCAAGAAAAATCTTTCCGAAATTTTTAAGGAATTTCGTAAATATCTGCCGGCGCTAGGCATAAGAAAAAATATATATACTGGAAAGTTGGACATTTGCCCAGGGCTACAAAACCGAAACCGGAACCGGAATCAGGACCCGGAAAAACCGAAAACAATTTGAAAACCGGAACCATAGTATTATAAATTATAAAACCAGAACCAAACCCGAAACAAAATGATGCAATTCCAGGTTCTGCTAATCTTATTTATTTTCTTTTTTAGCTTCGCAGTTTTTATTTTCATTTCACGATTAATTAACTATTTTACTTTAATTTTTCGGATGATCGAAATCGTCGCGTAGGCGCGTGTCCTGTTCTGTAACTAAAGTGATTTATCCGTGACCAGTCCTTCATCTTTTATCGCTGTTTACTCTTTAGGATTTATTTTGATGTTTAATTATTTCAAATTTTCAAAGTCAACATTAACTTTTGAGTCAAGTTCTTGGATAATTGGATATAACTTGAATTTGGCTTGCAAATTTAAAAAAAAGTAAGTATAATAATTATAATTATACTTCTTTTTTATTTCTTGTATTTGATTTTTACAGAAATAATTTTCTATTTTTAAGAATTTGAAGATGAATATGAAGTTTATTCAAAGTATTCATTATAATTTTTTATCTTAAATCTTAATTAGTAAATATTTTTCTTCCTTCAGTTTTTACTTCAAATTTAGAGTTATTCTTCACAAGGTCTTGTAACAGGCAAAATCTAAAAAAAAAGAAAAAAATTAAAAAAAAACAGAACCGGAACCGCAAACTTGAACCCAAAACCGAAACCATCAACCTTGAACACACTTGAACACAGAACCAGAACTGGAACTAAAACCACAAACGTTTCGGTTTTACAGCCCTGCATTTACCATAGATAATTACAAATGGCTTCAAACGTGAAGATTTGAGGACTCCACCCTTCCCTTCCCTTCTCAAATCAAGTAGACTGTAATAGTTATCGTTTTTATTAAAAACTCAGCTAAAAATCTTCAAGATATCACTCAGTATTATTTTCTCGGGAGAGCTTTGAACGCCACAAAATGGTGTGTATGCTAATATCTCGCAAATGGTACTTTCTGTCGCTAAAATAGGTCAGTTCAAAAATATTTTACTCTAAATTCCACACACAAGTTGGGCCATTATCGTCTTTCTCCATATGCGGGAATTTGGCCAAAACCCTGAAATTTCAAGAATGAAAGTAGGATAGAATCCGTGAAAGCTAATTTATATTTGTACTTACCCTACTGATAATAGACTGCTTGCAAAAATGCAGTTTATTGAAAAGACCCTACCCCTCCACCGCGCCAGTGTGTTTAGATTCCAGGCAGCGAAAAAGTAGAATCAAATATACCCTCAGAATAGTGTTGAGAATTGCTCCAACTTATAGATAGCCTTCTTCCCTGAAAGCTTATGGGAGAAAAAAAATGAAATAGGAGCGGGGAGGTAAAAGTGGGACGAAGAAATTACCTTCTAGAAAGTTTGAACATTAAAAGCTCAACTCAAGATCTATGCATTCACTCCAACATCAATACAACTCTCAAGCCTCACTCACTCCACTTGTTCTCTAGATTTCTAGCCAACATTCTCACTCCCTCCAAATTCACTGCATCTGACAATATTTCAGAGCGATTTCTTCTTCCAAAAATGCTTCAAACAAGATTTATCTTTCACAAAACTTCATCAAAACTTGAGTAGGAGACAAAAAATTTTTCTCGTAGTAAGTGATTAGTTTTTTCTAGGACGCGTAATGCAAGAGTCATTTCGTGATTTCAAGATGTAAGCCAACGCATAATTAAATGAGAAAAAAGCAATTACTCATCAGTATTTTTACTTTGAACTCATTTTTTCAGAAAACAGTGACCTTGAGCTGCATGAAAAAATTATAGCAAACAAAACTATAGAGCTTAAAATTTCTTACAATCAAATCTTCGTCAATTTTCTCTCGCGACGCACTTTCACAGCAAAGTAAATTAAATTTCAAAAAAAAAAAAAATAGTACAAATATTAAAGATGATGAACCCTTGAAACGTCAATTTTTAATAATATTCAAATCACTAAATACCATTAGATATCACGAAAAGCCCCAAAGCGATAAATTCCTCTCGTTCTAATCCCCGATCGTTCGAGCTGAGATGCAAAAAATTGGCGACGATTTCGACATAATTGTACTTAATCTACAATCCAACTCTTCTTGCAATCCGAGTGGCGCGTTTTCGTCGCGCGATAATTCGTGAAATAGACGCTCGAGAGTAATTTATACGGCGTTAACACGGCTCTAATATCGTTGTAAATATACATGACCGGTAGGTTATACCGATTGTCATTTTATAATTACGCTGCCTCGGGCTATTGTACGTATAACGCGTGTTATTAGTCTCACTCCGGATACTATGTTGGTGCCCTATATTTTTTATTATTTAGAAAAAACATGTTATGTCATCTCGATTAAAAAACACTTTTCTCTCCGCACTCGCTACAGTCACACTCACATAGTACGATTCGAGTTCGCTTACTAGTTGCAACCGCCACACGTAATACAAGTTGATCGAGCTTTCTTCGTTTCACCTTAATTCCGCGAAAATTACGCTCGATAGCCTAATTCGAAAAAGGTCAAGACCGCCACCTTGATACCGATGCCGTCATTTCGGAAAAACGCGAATGGCGAACCGCTCAATTATCCGCAATGTAGGTACACCGAATTAATCGCGCAGCCATCGTCACGATCACGATCGAGGAGGATATTCGACCCTAGCAGCTCGACATCAACCGAACGTACCACCCGTATCGATGACAGTCCGCCAAAAATGCCCCGAATCGATTCGCGAAACTAGTATGTTGATTTATTAACGAGCGACGAAGAGAAGAATTAAAATTTCGTATTTAATTTCACGATCGTTGCGGGGGCCGTGACTGTCAAAGTTTCAGTAATACTGGGGCAAAATGTGGATCGTTAAAATTAAAACTCGAGATACCGCAGGCGCCGCTTTGGATCTTCTATCCTTTTTTTTTTTTTTTTTTTTTGAAATAGCCGAAAAAATAATTCAGTACGATAGCGACGATATAAAATGATTTCGAATTTCATCACAATGGCGGAAAACTGGCTTGAATGAGTAAAATAGTGATTGAAAATTTATCAGCAACAGTAAAAAACAGTGATCAAATTTAAAAAAGGAAAAGAAAAAAAACAAAGAAAAAAAAACAAACAAACAAAAAGCGGAAAAAGGTAAAATGAGGGATGACCAAAACTTTTCATGAATAAATAAAAATTGTTCAAAAAAAAAATAAAATAATAATAATAATAATAATAAAACAATGAACTTGGCAAATGGTAAAAGCTTTTAAAAAAGGAGGAAATGTCAGCAAACAACAAACTAGGTACGGTTATACCTATATAGTGGACTTCATAGTAATTTTGAACAATAAGTGATCTGTATGTAGAAGTGGTAACACAGAAATGAAAATAAAATTCAAAGTTCAAAAGCTCAACTTTAAGCGAACTTTTATGAAAAATAGATGGAATTAAATTTATAGAGAATGAAATTTTCTACAACTTGGTTCCTATAAATTTTTTTCTCAACGGTCCCTTAATTCCCGACATATTTGCAAAAAACTAAACAATGAAATAAAAATAAAATTTAATCAAAATTCAAAAATATAGAGCGATCAAAAACAATTTTTTTTCAAAATCAAGAAATATTAGCTCAATATTGAAAAAACATAAAAAATGCGTATTAAAAAATCTCGTAATTCATAACTTCAAATCTCATATGGAAAGATACACGAAATTAAACAAATAAAAATTAACGCGCTTTTCTGAGGTACAAAAATATCAGTTAGCTTCACCCATGTATGGGTCCTACAGTCCTGAAAAAGAGCTGAAAAAGCTAAATGTACGTGAAGCAATTCTCGCAAAGTGCTAAACTCCTAAATAAAATAAAAAACTAGTTGCTGGTGGTGGTGCTGGTTTAGATAAAATGTGTGAAACCGTACCAGGGCACTTGGCCTCATCCGACAAAAATGCCATTTTTGAGGACTACATTGACACATCGAGCAACTAGCAGTAATTTGGTTAATACACCAGGATATGAACCAGCAGCGCTTTCATGGTCCTATTCTTTAGAAGTTCCTCAAACTACTGATGATGTCAATGAAGAGTTTGTGATTACCTTGTAAATGAAGACGAGGAAGCTGACTTACCAAGAAAACCAGCATCAGTTGCATCTTCCAGCAAGAGAAATCTCATAATTAATTATCAAGTTGTATGTGGTGTGGCTATTAAGTGAAGAGATTGGTTACAAAAAAGGGTTTCATTGCAAAAATTATTCTACATTCAAGTGCTTCACCTCAATTTACTCCCCTCCACTTGCCACACACTTTTCCATACGTTTTTCCATCGATTAAAGCAGTGCCGGAAATCTTCTTTGGTGAGGGGCTGAGGGTCTTTAGGAGCTCTGCCAATTTTTGCTTTACCGTTCTATCGACTCAAATTGGGTCCCTTTCAAAGCAGATTTTATCTTCGAAAACAAAAAAAAAATCGCACGGTGCCAAATCTGGCAAGTACGGCGCGTGTTCAAGCACTAGAATGCGTTTATCGGCCAAATACTGCTTTATAGATAGCGCGTTATGGGCAGGTGCATTGTCCTGGTGCAAGATCCACGAGTTGTTCTTCCACAACACGGGCCATTTCTTACGAACTCGTTCTCGCAACGTTGCCAAAACTGATAAATAGTAAGTCTGATTGACAGTCTGACCCTCTGGAACCCATTCGGTCATCACAATACCGTTAATGTTGAAAAAAACGATCAACATTGCCTTGAATTTTGATTTGGACATCCTTGCTTTTTTGATTCTGGGCGATGTAGCCGTCTTCTGATGCATCGATTGCCGCTTTATCTCAACATCGTATTGGAAAATCCATGTTTCATCGCAAGAAATGATGTTTTCCATCAGTCTGGGATCTTCTCCTAATCTTTCAAGGAAATCTGAGCAGACCTGTTGAAGCAAGAGCTTTCGGTCAGGAGTTACGATTTTTTGGCACCAACTTCGAACAGACTTTTGTCATGTGTAATTCCTCGTGTAAAATTTTTCTAACCGTTTCCTTATCGGCGTTTACGGACTGAGCAATCATCCGAATGCTCATTCAACGATCTGCACACACAATTTGACTTGATGAGAGACTCTTAAAATTCTCTCCGAAAATTATTTCCATCATTCACTCTTAGCTTTTAAGAATATGTTGGTGTCTAATGTTGAAAGATCGAGTAACTAAAGACAGAGAGAGGTGAATGAATAATTGCACGGATACAAGACAGAAGTGCATGTTTCTCGATAATTAAGTGGTAACTCGTCACAAAACTTCCAATTAGTTGCATCTCTGCCGACTGGCGACTTGCTGTCTCAATTTTGGAAATTGGAATAATTATGCCGAAGTAGCATCATTATTGGGTAATATACATAGGATCAGTTATCGCTGGATTTTTCCCCTAAGCATGGTCGATCGGTTCAAAGCTGCATTATCCGCATAACTAGTTTTAGTTCTCCAATGTGTTTCATAGCTGTCACAAGTGTTTATCGTTGGTGCAAAAATCAAATAAGGGCAGGCTAAAAGTGTCTGAATGTCCCCTCTGAGAAGTTGGGGGGGGGGTCGAGCACATTGACAGTTTTCTCCAGATTACATGCAAAATATGTTATTTTATTACACCTTTTACAGTTTTTACGCAAAATCTGTTATTTATTACGCATAAGCGAATGTGTCATATAGAAGTATAAATTAAATGTTCGCGGATGTGTTTCATTTGATCATTGGAAGCAACACTACTCATCGAACTCATTTCTACACTGAATAAGTGTTCACTGTTCATTTGCCAACTTTCAAATTTTATGAGAGCAAAGTAAGTCACTTCACGTACCCCTTTTCCCCTGTAACTTCACACCTTCCTTTCAAAAAATTTGGATATATATAATATCTGAAGTTTTGCACCCATATATCGAAAATTTTAGCGCAAATGTATCAACTAAAATTGACAAATTAATAACTCGAACAACCTCAACATTCAAAGGCCTTCTGTTTAGTTATCAAAGATTTCGAGCTTTTACTCAATCATGTAAGATATAAAAATTTTATAAAACATCGAAGAGTCACTAAATATACACATTTTCAACTCCGCATCTCTCACCTTATCGGAATATTGATGTATGTAATTTTTCTAATCTCCCTTTTGAAAGCTAAAATAGTATGGAAGTTATTCGAGTTATATTTAAGTTGAACGAAAAATATTGCAGAGCTTCAGATACAAAACTAAGTGAACAGAAAAAGCGCAAAAAATGAAAAATAAACGAAAATCAATCAACGCTAAAATAAAATGCGACAAACCAAAAATCTTTCAAATACGAATTTTCTCATTCATCTACCACTAACATTCCGAATACCTAGGAGGCTGGAGATGTAAGACGAAAGAAAAAAAGATTAGTTTTTATTAAATAAATACGGTAACAACATGAGTGAACTTGAAGGTACATTTCACACAAATTAACCAATCCATTATACCTGTCACTGTATGCCGCATAATATGAATACGAAAACATACGCGAACGCGTTCGTTCTCCTCTATACCTTTCATCTGACTGTTTTGTATTCTCGCAACAATATACGTAGAGCGCTTTTATGACCCGGCAACTACTTAATGGAAGACTATCCTCAACGAATGATCATTACGCAACTGGGTCGTGAGCATTTTTCCACATTATTAAAACATCTAGCCTGGCGAACGGCTGGACAAAAGAAAGAAAGAGAAAGAAAACCCAACGCCACCCACCAATTACGATCAAAATGTTTACACAAAGTAAACACGGTGTAAAGTTTATTGCGATAGACGGACTATACGAATCTAAAGGAAAGGAAAAAAGTAATTAATAATAGAAGTGGGTTCTGAATTTTCGGTAATTTATTCACATCGAACGTGTAAAAAATCCATTCGTGACCTGTATCCCATTACGTTTAATTAAATATATAAACTGGTCGACCGTGGCGATGGCCGATCGTCGAGTTTACCAGTTCCAAAAATCGGACAATGGGATGAGGTGGACTTGGTACTCCATACCGAACCACCGAGCTGTACGAGTATTATGATTTGGTCGAGCGAAGCTGAAATTTACACCAATTAAGGGCGCACACTGAAGACAGCTTGGACGAAACCAATGTCACGGTCGTTTCCGCATTTCCTCGACGTTATCGTAATAGTTTACGCAAACGATAATTTAGAATCGAAATCCAGCGAAAGGTACACCGTTCACCAGCGCCGAATATGGGAACGGCGTGTTTGACGTGGTGGCGGCGTCGGTGTGTACTTAGTAACAATATAGTACGCGCTGACATTACAAGCCCGAGAATCTTGTGTAATTTGAAAATGATGATACACTCTGTAATTAGCGGTACTTGGGAAGAAGCACGAGTCGTGCGTAACAAGTACGTGTTACATATATTACGCGTTCTCCGTTCGCCAATCGAGCGAGTACCTCGATAACGCTCTTTAATTACGAATTATATATCCCCGGCGCGCTGATAATCTGGCCGATTATCTCGTACCGTGGGTAGAAATCGTATAGTCGAGCGGTGTCTTTTGTAGATAGAGCATCGAGTCGCGTATCGGTGTTTTCTGGCAAAATGTCGCCCTACCATCGTTGATTTGTTGATGGCGTCGTTGACGGTCGTACGCACCACGCTGCGAATTTATGAAATTTTTCGACGACCATTTAATGTACGATATGATAAATCGCTTCGTTTATGAAATTAGTAGGTTAATCGTCGAGCATTCCACCAATTTCAAGGATTCCTCGAGTTTACCTATATTTTACGCCTAAATTGTTTATTTTTCTTAAAACGACCATCGCTTATATACTTACGCGCATTATCAACGGTCGCGTACATAGAAAGGATTTAATGTTACATTGTTTTATTAAATAGTCGTCATTATGAAACGCGAGAGCCCCGTTTGACTATACGTAACGGGCGATAATTTCGGTACACGAGGGGTCAATGAGACTTCAACGATTTCGAAATATCACTTTTGTACCGGATATCGATACACTCATTGAGTTTAATGGCTAGATGCTATAGAGTAGCTTTGACACAGTTTGAGAAAGAGCAATCGCTCCAAAAATAAAAAAGGCGCTCATTAAGTACCTCTACTTGGGTAGCACTCGAGGTTACAAAATCCCCATGATTTTACTGGTAGCAATTCATAAACCTCATAATGCAAATTGTTTATCCGAAAATGACTAAAAAATTGGCTTAAGAAGCAACTTCTAGTTAAACTAAAAGAGTCAGTGATTCAACGAATTTTAGTAATTAATTTGTTCAAAATTAGGGGATTGAATTCCTCATTAATTCCTATGGAACATCGTCCATTCTTTCTAGCATTCACAAAACATAATTCGTGAGTAAGTTCTCAACGACTGTTTCAGATTTAGGAAAAAAGCGTAAGCATCTATGCAGCGTTACTGGAGCTGAGTTTGTAATAGGCTGTTTTGCATTTCTCTCCTCTATTTTTTCCCTCTGTACATTAAATTTTGTTTTCTCTTCATCTCTTACTAATCACATATTATTAGCCTTGTTAAGTTTTAATACCTCTGTTTATTTATAGAAAGTTTTTTTTTATAATTTATTCTTTTTCTATGACATCATCGCGTTTTTTCTTGGGCTGAACGCCATATTTTTTATGGTGTTTTTGCTAACTATTCATTCATGCGATTTTTGTTCCTTCGTTGAATTTCATATTTCGATTGCATTGGCTTCGAAGAAAATACTACGTCAGACTTCGAGTAATGTGATAAAACCTTTGAAAACTATGTTTTTTATTTATTTACTACATTTTTTTCTCTTCATTTTTTTTCCTCGCGTTTTATAGTTTCTGAAATGTAATCAGCTTTCAAGCACAACGAACTTTACTTTTTTTCTAAATTTATTTTCTTATACATAAACCGTAAAATGACATTACGTTATGTTACCTCACCTTTCCCCCTCCAATAACACGTGTGAAGATGAATTTGGGATATACTATACTTTTTATCCCTAATAATCCATATGAGCTCGTATAAATCGCATTTTTATTAATTTGGGGTTCCTCAAGCTTTACTCAAATTTTGATAATCCGCCATTTTGAAAACATTTCAACCCAAATTCAAGAGGTCATATTCTGGTCCCCAACTAACCTTACAGACAATGTTTTACGTCTGTAGGTCGATTTGGTGATGACATATGAAAGACTCGAGAAAATTCATGACTCAAAACTTCCTCAAAAAGCCGTTTTTTGCTCTTAACTCCCTCCAAATGCACTTGAAAAGCTGAAATTTAGGTATATTGGTGTCCGTGACTTAGTCTTCCATATGAGATCAAAAACAAAAATTTTGAGTTATTCGCCTCCTCCATCCCTCTCTTAATATTTGAGTGATCCGCCATTTTGAGCTGTATAGAAAAAACCAAGAAGTACCTTTTTCGTATTTGCAAAAAAAATCTCTCATCGCTGTTTGAGAGATTTTCATGAATACTCGCCGACCGCACCATCTCCCCACCCTTCCTCCCCACATCGAGTAATATGTAATAGCTATCGCTTTTATTAAAAACTCAGCTAACAATACAGAAGTGAGAAAAATAAATCAAAACTTACCAAAATCATACAAATTTAGTTAATATTCATGTTAACTGACTATTAATGATGAGTTATTTAAATGATTTTACCTTTTTGATGGACCCAAAAAATCATCCCTTATTATCATTTATTTAACATTGAAACACTATACCATACCAGCATACTATAGTATTATGTTACAGAAGCTGAATAAAATATGTTATGGTGCCCCAGAAGAATGAAAATTGAAAATTAACTTTCGCAAATTTTCTGAACAGATGCAATAAGCCATGTATCGTCTATTACATGATAAATTAAATCATCGAACCACCGAACCATGAATCTTTTTGTAATGCAAATAAAAATTCAAAATATTTTTACAAAAATTTCAAAAATTTTCATGACTAAAAAGAATGAAGTGCATGATCTTCATGGTGTTTAATGATTGAAATATAACCAATGAACCCAAAACAATTAAAAATCGCAAAAATTCAATTTTTAGGATTTCTGAAAAAAAATCAAAAATTTTTTGAAAATTGATATGTGCAGCTAAATTGGTTAATATAATTTCTTGAAGCTGAAATTCTTTAGGAATTCTTTCGTAGGCCAAGGAAAGACTACAGAAAATCTTTTATCACACATAACTCTGAAGACTTGAAAATATGAAAGAAAATTAATTATTGTTTCACTCACTCCTATGCCTTTTGTTGGGTACTCAAAGGGATCTGATTCACCACGGTATCGATCTCCTATATTCTTTATTACTAACAACTGAAATTTCTGAGATTTTTTTCAAATAAATTTTTTGATATTTCACCTCTTCACCCCAATCCCATTAAATCCAACATTTTTTTTTCGATAACTGGCTTACTACAGAATTTCAATCGAAATTTGATTCCGAAAAAACTGTGGTTTAATAAAAAAAAAAAATCCGTTTCCAGAAATCACCTCAAGGTACCAACTCCGTACTCTACGTCCGGAAATCGTATACACACGCGAATGCGAATACTCTACAGCTTGAAATAAATATCAAATTTCCCCTCACCACGTATTACCCTATAATACTCCGTATTTGGTATCAACTCGGTAATTCGAGTCTTAAAATGAAAAAATAACACGAACCTTCATCACGAGCTCGCCATACAGATGAAAAAAAATCGCAGAGTCGTAAAAACCCACCCTCGATCACGCAAATTTACCGTTTCACCGGTATTTTCATTCCTTTCGCCTTTTACTTCGAAACCGAATCGTTAAAAAATACTCGTTACGTCATTGCGAAACGGGTAGGTGGATGCGACAAAATGAACGATTTTCGCACTCCCCTCCGCCTCTTCTCATATTTGACCAAACATAAGAAATGATATGATCTAATAACGTGGAGGGATAGGAAGTGGGTACGAGTACCGGCGAATTTTTCGTCGCGAGAAACGGGTATATATACGGTCGCGGATGTACGCCACTCTTGTTTCGCCGAACATATTAGAACAACACTGTGATCGTGTATTCAAAAACGTTTATCACTGCGCGTGTTTCAACCGGTTCGTTTATATTTACTGTAAACCAGTCGCCCGACGCCGACGCCGCGTATTTTTTTGTCTCGCGTATACGCACGTTTTCCGCTGCCGCGTCTTTTGTATAGTTCGCCGCCGCGATCGTTTCGATCGAGTCAATCTTTTCTTTCTTTCATTAGAAAATTTCGCGTTTTTCCGTAAATTCGCCGACAGAATTTCCCAGGAAATACCAAATAATCACTCAAGAAGTCTTTCAAAATGACTAACATAATGAAAGTAAGTCAAATTTCATTTTTCAGTATTTTTTTTTACTGAATAATTTATTCTTTTCGAAATTATTTTTAATAATATCGTAAGATACAGAAAATTAATATTTCGTTGAATCAATTGAAAAAAAAAAAATTGAAAACCATTATTGTGCATTTTTTGAAAATTGTTATATATTACAAAATTAGATAGAAATAATACAATCAAAATTCAAACATTAAAATTATTTTCGATTAAGAATTCATAAATCACTCGTGAAATGCCACACTTTCTCTTATTTCGATTAATTTTTTGGAATTTGTAAGTTGTGCACTTGGTCAACAAATGGAATATTCTAGTTAATCAATTAGGAAACTGAGAAACGACATTTCAAAATAAGGTTTCATATATTTTCAAGACATCTCGAAAATATGACTCACCTTATAACATGCCAAAAAGGGTACGAAATTTCAGCTAAACAACTTTGAGCTCCAGATGATGTAAGGTATAAAAACATGAAACATGAAAGAGACATAGCTTGATGGCCTTAGCTCGTATTTCCAACTTCATTTTGTCTCCTCGCGGCAAATTTAATCGTATACCTTACAATTCAAACACAAATAAAATAAAATTAATACCAACCCAGGAAAAAGGGGTTTGATCAAACTTAATGAAAAAAGATGATCTGGTATAATTTGATCAAATCGGATCAGAAAAATGATATCAAACTTTACCAAATTCGATCAAATATTAGATTTTTTTAAAATGAAATATGACGAAATTTTATCAAAATTGATCGAATTTGACCTTATCTATTTTTCATGGCAAGATATATATATATAATATTTATAATAATACAATAAGAAAAAAAAACATAAATATAAAAAAAGCCACAAAAAATTGAAATTTGTTTCAAATAATCAAAAAAATTACCTCGAAAATTCCCTTTACAAGTACTTGATACTAAAATCTAGCAATCAGCCCTTGAAATTTCAAAATTTTGAAAATTTTGCAATTTCGTTTAAAAACCGCAAATAACTCATGTAACACATTTCTTTTCTATTTCATCGAATTTTTAAAAATTTTCAAGTTGTGTACTTGGTCAACAAACGAAACATTCTCGAACAATCGTGCTACACTTATTTCTAACATCATGAACTTGCAAATTTAAAAACGACATTTCACTATTTCTTTTCAATTTTTAAGACAACTCGAAAATACGACTCGATAAAAACGTATGAAGTCAAATAAAATATTGCAAAATTATCGAAAAAATTTCTTCAACAATTCTTCAAACGAAAATAAGCCTTCCTCTCGATACCAACCAAAACCTATCACTCAAGTGATGTGGAAATTTCAACTCTGAAAATTTTAAAATCCTTCAATTACTTATGCAACACATTCTTTCACTATTTCAAAGCATTCTTAGGAAATTTGTAAGTTGTGCACTCAGTCAACAAACGGAATATTCTCGAACATTCTTACTACACGTATTTTTAATTTAAATCATCGCGATATTGAAAAACGAAATTTTAAAATGACGTTAATTTTATTTTTAACACACTTTGAAAGTACTACTGGTCTCATAAAATGCAAAAAAAAAGTCCAAATTTTTGGCTTAATTGTTTGAACTCGAGTCGAGTTTAAGCTGGAAGATGTGAAATTTACGAGGCGCATTATGACTTCGGAGACCACATGTTTGAAAAAACATTATCGCCTTCCCTTCGAGATTTATTTGATCAGTTGTAAGTAACTTTAATCGTACGTCTTATAAAATTCAAAATCCAAAATAATAATAAAAATAGGAAAATAAAAACAAAATGAATAAAAATACATAAACCGGTAAAATTAAAGGCATCGTAAAATGGCTGAAAATTTCTTCGAAAATTCTCCCAACAAAAACTTCACCATTTCTCTTAACACAACCCAAAACGTAGCACTCATCGCTGAAATTTTCGACTCGACAAATTTCGCAATTTTTAAAACACAACAGACGTTCGAATTCGAACCCTTCGAACACGTTACCACAACTACAGAATGGAGCCGACAAAGGTGTGTGCGAAAATCTCACACGATTGCTCTAATTCGCGGCAACGAGATAGGCAATTAAAACAACCGTAACCTATTACGCGATATCTTAACCCGCGAAATTCTACACTTCCATCTACCAATTACGATTCGAGATTAGCGACTTAATTACGATTCGAATATGTTGAAAATGATCGTTAAGACGGCACGAGAGCCGGTAGAAAACGAGAGTAGATACATTATAATAACCGACTAGGACGTATCGCCGGTGTACTCGAGTACAATGCGGCGTCGAAAAACAGATGTTAATGGAGGCGACGGCGCACGTTGCGACCGAATCCCTTGAACTTTAGTGTAAAACGTGAACGACGGTCATTACGCGTCGGTTAACAATAGTAATGATATAAAATCAACTTATTTCTTTTACTAAACCGCATCGCCACCTTTTCCTTAATTCGCATTCGAACTATTATACCTGGTAATAGGTTCGATCGCCGTGTGCGCAGTTCGAGAGGTAATTAATTTTTGCGCGCATGGCTTTTGCGAAGATACGCGTATTTCATTTTAACCTTTCATTAGATGCGAAGGTTACAGTCGTACAGATGCGACCAGGCTTTGTAGTATAAAAGAAACGCTCTTCTGACACTACGAAATTTACTAATTAAATGTTTACCTCCTCGGGCGAGGCTACGAAACGTATAACCATGCGATTCCATACGCGGATGAAATAATTAAAATTTTTTCGCCCGCCGCTTAATTCACACAAGACGGCGCGACTCGTTCGAAATAACGATCCAATTAACAGTTCGTTGACGATGCGAAAAAAAATTCGAATTCGAATTCAACCCACGCCGTTAGCTCATCTAGTATGAAATTACCTCGCTAAAATAGCCCCGCTAAGCTATAAATCCTCCGCTTAGTGTTTATCCGAGAACCATCATTCGAGCGTAAGGATGTGGGTATAATTTTGCGCTTGTTTATCGAAAATTTTCGTGCTCCCGTTGATGGGCGTTCGAGCCTAAGGCTACACCGGCCCAAGCATATCCGGCAAAACGTTCGATGAATTTATTAGCACGCGCTACCAATATAGCCATCACAGGTGGGTATTCAGTCCATCCTTACGAAGACTCGCTATTTATGGATTTACGATGCTGGAACGATTTCATTAGCGCGTTTTAATGGTACATCGACGTCCATGCGAGATTTACGACGAGACGTAATCGCCGTTCAGTCTTCACCGACGATTCCACGCCGGGCTTCCGTTCGTCCAGCCATCTTAGAGCGTTCATCTTGACGGCGAAAAGTATGCCACTGGAATTCGGACACTCGACGACGTCCATTCCTCTAGCAGCGGTTACATCATCGCTCTCTTCGTCATTAGTATTCAGAAATTACGACGAGCAGAAAAATACCTCAAATTGATTTTTCTTAATTACTCCGAATCAACTTCTCCGCGTGACCGAATCGTAGAGACAAAAGCCCCGTTTCCTCGTATTGTTCGGAATTATTAAATTATCGTTATCGAAGTAATCGCGGAATCGCCGTCCATCATTTGGTCGCCTTTAAATTCTGCCGTGGTCCGAAAAACTTTCTCTCCTGATTCCGCGCGCGCCACCGTCGAAAAAAATATTCCATAGTGAGATGAAATTTCGAACACAAATACCGGAAATTTAATTTCGCGCCAAATAATTTGAATAATTTTTCCAACATTCTATCGCCGAGAAAAAAAAAAGGAAGTGATGATTACCATTACGTAGGTACCGAATGATTCGAAAGTCAATAGAGCTGAGGATGGCTAGGTTGCCTCGCAATTTTTATCTTCCTTTACTTATCATTGGGATATTGGTATCGTCAAAATCTTCGCAGGGAATTTCTTCGAATGCGTTCTAAATGGCGAACGCTTCGGTTCTCACTGATACCTTTAGTAACACATTAGAGCTAACTGATTAAAACATCGATAGAATCCCAATGACAGGACAACAGTAGGCCTTATTCTGGGATGTCATTAAAAAATAATACTTAGCTCCTTCAAGCTGAGAGATTGGCAATCAGCTTTAAAAACAATTTTTGTTGTAAAATTTCAACTATGTATTATGAAAAAAAAAAAATGTTAATTCTCAACGAAAAAAAAAATACTCACGATAACATCTTCATCATTATTAGTATTTTTTAATAATTTTTTTTTTTTGCGGGGGGAGGATTTCTTTGATTCTGTATGCAAGGTATGTTACCTGCAGTACTAGAAAAAAGAAGAATCAAAAAAATCATTTTCACATAATTTACGAATATGTCATATTTTTGAATTGCCTTTCGTGAAAGAATTAACGTATAAGTTATATCACACGTTTCTTGTTGCTCTAGACAAGCAATACTTGCTGTACATGAAATTCAGTCGATTTCTCAGAAATTCAACATGATGTCGTATTGTGATCTACCATTAATTCAACATACAAAATTGAGCATTCTACCTGCATTTGATCAGAAGATATGAAAGATTCAAAAGATTTTATGACCCAAAAACTTCCACAAATAAACGTTTCTCAGTCTAACTCCTTTCCAAATTTACTTCGGAAGCTGAAATTAGGAAAAACTGGTTTTCAAATTTCGCTCTATTATATGACAGCAAAATCAAGGATTCTTAGACTTGGGAGTCCATATAGGCTTCTTAACTGATTCGAAAATCTAAAAAGAGTATTCCGACATCTTCCCGTGAAGAACTCATTACAAATTTTGAACAATTTAGTCGATCTAACAAGGGAAGGATCCGAAGTGTGATATTATTATTTCAACTAAACAAACATCATTTGAAAGTACGCAGTTAGAATATAAAACGACTCACGTGTAGACCGAAACTACGCTCTGTTGCTACCATGTTCAAAAAGAAAAAAATTTTATTATATTCACGAGATTAATCAAAATGAATAAAAAAGAAAAACTGAGTCGACCGCTGTTATCGATGAAAAACCGGACACTGATTTTTTTTGTTTTTTATAATCTTAAATAATAATAGAAATAGTCATTTGGCCAGGTGGCCAAATATTATTGAATAAAGAAACAAAAAAAGGCGCGAAGCAACTAAAAATCGCGATCTTTCGCGACAGGGGGGGGTAATGAGGTGTGACATTAGGATTTTGCAATTATGACATAAATCATTGATAATGGAGTATATTTATTAGATGTTTTGCCAAGTTATAGCTGCTTCACTTGAATTTGACCCGACTTATGGCGGTATCTGTGTTTAAGTGATACCCCCTCACCCCCACCCAAAAAAAATTGGATACGAACTACACACTCGGATTTCGGCGAATACGGCTCAAATCGTTGATAACAGAATATATCAGACATTCTGCAATGTTATAACTTTTTTTTTCAAAATGTAGCCGATTTACCCGTTAGTTTGATTTATAGTAAAAATTCACAAAAATGAGATTTCTGAAAATTTGAAAAATTCATAGCTCCTCCCCAAATCATTTAAAATAGCTGAAATTTCGAATATGAAGTACCATAGGTATCTAGTTTCAAATGATATTTGTTTGTTTGAAATCGGAAGGTCACGCCTCCGGCCTTTCCCTTGTAAGTTACAACTCACAGTTCAGGGCAGCTCAATTACTACATATATAAGTTTTTCTTCAACTACAAAAATCATTTATTAGCGCTACTCACATACCTAGACGTTTCTTTACACTTAAGGTCCACCAATAAAATATAAAGTTACATCTTTATTCTTCACTACCATAGCGCAATCTATTATCGATTACATTTCTGAGGGGCAGTTGATCTATTCTTCTCCCTCATTCGATTTTCAATAGCATGCTTTAAAGTTTTCGAAACTCGGTATCGCCCTCTAATCACTAACATTTCCAAGATAATGATAAGACTACAAAATATACAACTCGACTGAAAAAAATTTCACTCGGAAAAACTTCAAACTCCCTTCGATTCAAAGTAAATCGCAACTAAGCAACCAGTCGTTAACCATAACAAGACATTACCGGGAATACTTCAGACCACGTTCAACTTCACCGAAACGTCAATCGGTGGCATTAATGGTCCGGTCACGACGACATATCGACGTCTAATCGACAATTCAATACGACTGCACGACCCATCACCATATACAGTCTTTCACTAGCACTACATCTCAATTACACCGATCTGAAAATCATTCCTTAACAAATACAGGCGGAAAACTCTTCACTCGAAATCGAATAAATTTCCACTCGAACGCTAGTGATGCAATTTTACGAATCACTATACGCCATCGCCATCTCACCAGTAAGTTCACGGATCATTGTCGTACAAAGAGGAAACTCGCCCGTTTAAGGTCACCATCTAAATGCTTTCGTAATCCGAAAAAAAAGCCATTCTCGAAGATCAAAGGGTACAATACGTAAAAAAAGAATTTTCCTCTTTACTTTCCATCTAGAAGTCAGCCGCACGTAGGTGAAACAATAGCATCGACCTCGAACGCACGTAGTCGTTGCTCGGCCAGAACGGAAGAACACTATGTTTGGACAGCGTAACGAGATGTTACGCCGGTTCAAGTGTACCGGAAAACATTCGATGGAAATCTTTTAATAGTCGAAAAATAAAAATACTTCCAAGTAGAAAAATTCCTTCAGACGAATACGCCGCGTGTTTTCGATACGCTACCATTTCCGTTTCACGCTTCCTCTGGTCCAATAGGCGCGACGATGCGATGGAACTGCTTAGACTAATGCGATAAACTTTGACGTTGGAAATGATGAAATACTCGTTTGATTTAAAATTCATTCCCAGTGAATCTGAGAGGTCGTGATTTTCTTCAGTAAAAGAGAGAATAAAGAGTTCTTTTTGAAAAAATTCCTTCCATTAAGTGAAACATCCCTTAAAATGGAAATTTTCAACCCTGCTTCCTTTTAGCTTATAATTTTCTATCGTAGCTTCATATGGCAAAGTGAGCCGAAAACATTGAGATATTACATTTTATATTCTTATGTAGAGCTAAAAGTCAAAAATAGTTATTTAAAGAAATTTAGAGTCATCATATTTTTTGAATTTTCCATATTTCCTCTCCAAATACTCTTAAAAATAATTTTACTTCATGTGATGAATTAATTTAGAACTGTTATATTGCTTCTCAAATATAAATAAAACTAGGTTCAAAGTGAAAAAAAAATTAAAATTATTCTCAGGAAAGAACATCAAATCAAATAAATGTGAGAGACCTCATAGAAGGATTGAAAATGTACGGCTCAAGTGATCAACGTCTTCTCGATTGTGTGATCATATTCGATAAAATGAAAAATTTAAGACTGTCAGCACTTTGTAGATCATAATTACGTTGACTTTGTGGGAGCTAAATTTTTAAATGGGGCTTGTTCAGGTTTTCAAATAGTATGTCTACAGGTCACAACCAACACAAAATCTGAGAATAACTATTCTATCTCTTCCAAAACTCCTTGAGAAGTTAAATGTAGAATAAATATAATATTTCTTGCCATCGAATGACCAAATGAACACATATTTTTCAAATTACACCTACTTGAAAATCCTCAAATCACCCTCAAATTTTTACGATCCGCCATTATTCAAGAGATCACATTGTGGTCACCAACTAACACCACACACAAAATTTGACCCTTCTAAATTGATTTCTTGATGATATGTGGAAGATGCGAGAAATTTCATGAGTCAAAACGTCCTCAAAATCTATTCTTTGCTTTAACTCCCTTCCAAATGCACTTAGAAAGCTGAAACTTGGATATGTTTGTATCAGTGACTCACTCCTTCATATGAGATCAAGAACGATAATTTTGAGCTATTCGCTTCTTCTCCACCTTCTCTCAAAATTAAAGTGATCCACTATTTTGAGGTGTATCGAAAAAATAAAAAAGTAGCTTTTTTCACAATCAAAAAAGAGTATCACCAAATTTTGAGCGAATTTCATGACATACGCCGGCGTTACGCGTGAGAGAAAAATATATAAACCAAAAAGTTGGATATTTGCCAGATCATTACAAATGGTCTGAAACTCAAACATTTGAAGAGACCACCCTACCCCGACCCCTTTCCAAATCAGGTATGCTATAACAGTTATCATTTTTATCAAAAAACTCAGATAGATGATTAAAATTGCAAAATGAAAAGAGATCATACGTGTAGAAAATAAAAAAGAATAAAATAAAATGATGTACGTTGTAAACGTGTAGAACGCCTTTAAATGAACTGTTTGGGAGGCATTCAGCATCTTTTTCAATACTGTTTTGCTCCAAAATACAGATAGATTAGATACTCATCTACATTATGGTAAGTGGAGCAAATAATTTGAATTTATCCGTCTAAGTAAGGGAATGTTCACTTACTAGCGAAAATCCCCCAAAGTGTAGGTACCTACTCGATCGATTTTACGACCAACATATTTTTTTGAACCTTAATAAGAACCCAGTAGCTTAGTCAGCACACGAGCATGGGCACGACATAAGGTATAAAAATTATAAAATTCTTCAAAAATAATTATGTTCTATAGATCAAAATTCTTTCGAGCAAGACTGAGCCTTCTTTTCATTCATTTTTTCATTTTATCGACCAGGGATATCGATTGACCTGAATATTCCGGTTGTTTAGCGCATTTCCTGTTCTTCTTCTACGATGTGATTGGCTAGAAGTGTTTTTGTTTTTACTAGTTCATGATTGAGCTCAGTCTTACCACATGCTTATGTAATTTTTTATTACTTCTGCTAGTTGATCGAGGTTTCCAGAAATGAAAACGATGTCATCAGCAAATCGAAGGTTATTCAAATATTCCTGCTATTGGGTAAACAGCTCCCAAAATGCACTAGCTGCCAAATTCCCCTCACTATCAAACAGTTACTTATAGATTGTCAGAAATACAAAACAAAGAAATCGCAATGCAGACTAAAAGGGAACCTTGATGATTAAAGATACATTAGAGAACTCGAGAATCTTCCAATTTTTATACCTAACTAAAATATCAGACTTCATCTAATATCAGTTATCTCTATGGCTTATCATTAGCTCCTCCGTAGTGAATAACCATAAAGTTTAATGAGACTTTAAATAAATGAATACATAAATACATGCATACAAACAACCAAACAAACAAAACAAAATATTTACCATTGATTTTTAATACCTCTTCTCTTATTGAAGTTTCTAAATGCTTCTAACTTGATAAATAGAGAATTTTATTTTTATTTATTTTTATTTTATTAGCCTATCCATAATTATATTAATGTAAGATCGACTGCTATATAATCTTACAATCTAAGCTTTATATTTATGTTCTTTAACTTATAATTTTAATTTGCAATTTAATTTAGCCCTTTATGAAAGGGCATAGGCCTCTCCCAGTCTAGCCCATTCCATCCTGTCATATGCGATTCTATGAAACAAGTTGTGCGTTAAAAGTTCTTTTAGTCCGTCTTTCCATCTCTTTTTTTGTTTTCCTTTTTTTCTTTTTTCTAAGGTTTGCCAGAAAGTTATTTTCTTCGCCCAATT
Source organism: Phenacoccus solenopsis (assembly GCA_009761765.1). Lineage (NCBI taxonomy): Eukaryota > Metazoa > Arthropoda > Insecta > Hemiptera > Pseudococcidae > Phenacoccus > Phenacoccus solenopsis. Next base: position 47,811,881 of record CM019753.1, read on the forward strand.
TTCATTTTTCATTCTTGCCAAATGACCCGCCCATTTCCATTTTTTCAATTTTGCTATTTTCAAAATGTTGAAATTTGTATTTAATTTTTGTTTGATTTTTGATTTCCTAACCTTATCTTTCAATCGAATATTCAACATAGCCCTTTCCATCGCACTTTGGGTTACTTCTATTTTGTGTTCATCTTCCTTTGTTAGTACCCAAACTTGTGCTCCGTAAGTCAGAATTGGTACTATGCAGAAATTGAAAGAATACTTACCACATTCCAATTTCAACTTCTCAGGATAGTTGAAAAGGTAATCGAAGCGAAAGAAAGAGAAACATTTCTTCCAAGTTCGTACCTGTATAAATCAAAAACCAGCTTTAATAATCTCATATTTTTTTCTCTAAGCTGAATCTTGGAAAAAAATTTAAAATGTATCAGAATAGGAAATGGGAAATTTTAATTTCTTCACCAGCATATAATGTTTACAGCTTAATACGTTTAGTTATAATTATTCGCAAGATACAATAGTTACAGCTGAACGTTAAAAATGAACCCACCGTTGAAGAAAAAAACAACAATTTGCTTCACAATCCCGACGGAGTTAGCTTCTTAGTCATATGCGCCGATTAAAAAGTAATTTAAATATTCGACTTTGACCGGCTCTAAAAAGTCTGGCTGAAATGAGGTTAACGTTTGTAAAAATAAAGGGGGGAAAAAACCTATTCGTCGCGAGTTACGTAACGAATTGTCCAGATTCTAGATAAACCGCATTCCGTCAGCGATACATTTAACACAATTTTAGCATAATATATGTATCGAATCCTGTTCCATCGAACGCGGAAGCGGTCGTTACAGTTCCTATAGACTTTAGGAAAAACCTGATTCGTTTTTTTCACCCAATACAACGATACAACACTCGGCACTGGGTGTAGTTGTCGCCTCATCGAAAGCGAACGTTCGCCAATTTCCAGTCCAGCGGATTACGCGATTCTACCGGCCGACCAACGTAACACAGGTGGAAGCTGGAAGCTGGCATTCGATTATGTCGTCTTATTAGTACAGCGATACGAAGTAGGGTACCTTATAATCATGGATCCCTTAATAAACAATTCATATTTCTTCACTGTATGTCCGCTCAAGTACCACCCAACGAGCGCAGGTAAGTCGACAATTACGCGTCGACGAAGGCGAAAATCGACGGCACCGCAAGAAGCCCGAGCACGTGGGAAATAGCCGCATTAATGAGAGTCCAGTTCGTGTCGTGGGACGACACTGCGTACTATTTCATCCAGTCTATGGCCTACATTAGCGAGAGAAAAAAAAATGGGTACCGATCATTGTTGCTTGTGTAAGATCACGATTCCCTTTCTCCCTCTGGACCTTTCATTATCCCATTGATTCGCGTACATATTGCTCGTAAACACTCGGCGAATTTCTTTTCTATCTCCTTTTCATCGAATACAGTTTTATTTCGTCCAAATCGTTTGGCCGAAAAGTGCTATCTGATCGATCTCTACACACGTCCTCTCTTTATGACGCATTACATAGAGTTACCGCCTATGTGTTACTCAATTTTTTCTTTTCTATCCTCGATCTTTCGCTTCGTACATCTATGAATATTAATGGGGCGATTTAACGCGTCAATAAATCGATCTTTCGTAGGCATTTATTATGGAAGCGCGCGATTTACTAATACGTACGCGTACTTTTCCTCGCCATCCATCGATGGGTGTTCTTTGGAGTACCTACTCGATCATCGTGACCTGTCAATTTATGACCACCGATTGATTCAACGGCGCGCCATTACCAGCTTCACACACGAGCTTATAATCACAACGCTACCACCGTATATCCCTCATTTTATCATCGTCCCAGCCGATATCCATTTAAGAGCACATCGCAAATAAGTGAAGAAAACGACGCGACGTTTTTACCCATAAAATAACCTAAAATATGATTTAACCTAAGAATGCAACTATCAACCTTGAGGCGGTCGAGCTATCGCAATTCTCCACTTAACGTTCGCGCACGCAAACGGGAATATTTTCGAAGAAGAAGGAGACGAAAAAAATATAAAATAAATCAATATTCGCGATATAACGCGCGCTATACCGTCGAGCAATGATAGTCATTAACCTTAATGGCACAGCACTTAATTACGTATTACTCGCGAATACGTATACGAGCTCGTAACTGTCGCGTCTTGTTAAATTATTGAAACGAGTTATGCGCTTCAGCGCCTACCTACTATACGAGCTCGTTTTATCCGGCTACGTAATAATATCGATGGAAGAATGGAATATTGGAAAATGTAGACGAACATTATTTTGTAATTTGTATACGGAGATTAACGAAATCGATAGCGGTGATATCGATAATCGAGAGATTGGACCAAAAATGAGAAAAAAATTGAACAATTTAAGCAAATACGTATACTTTTTTTGAGAATATAAAAATCTCACGATTCATTCCAATAATTATTTAAAATGCTAAAGATATGATCAATACTGGTATATATGGAATATACTCGTATTCTTTGCTCGAAAGGAACCATGAGATCAAAAAATCGAGCATTTCTTGCCTTCTCACTTTAATAAGGCTCAAATTAAACTCAACAATACATTTGGTAAGCGCAACAAATTTAAATAATGGATAACAAAAAATTCAAAATAAAAGCTCATACCCTTAAATTTTGAGAAAAATTGTCAGCTCAACATTTTACCAGTCCTTAGTCGATAAAAGCGTAATTTTGAAATGAAAAAATATTTTTTTTTTTCAATTTTTAAAAAATTGGTATCCTCATTTCGATTGGTGATGCTATCAATTTTGAGAAATGACATTTTTCACACTTTTTTTACAGAGTCATTTAGTTATTATTTTAACCTATCTCCCTCCATTCTTCGAAAAAAAAGTGAAATCACAACTACAAATTACTAAACATCTCAACTTTGAAAATTCCCGTGTCAAATTTCGAATTTTCAAGCAACATCGAAGTGTTGCACTCTCATTTTTCCTATTCCAAAAATATATCTCTCCGGGTGGGAAACTTGATTATTTTAAAAATTTCACGTTCATAAGACCTCAACCTTATTTATGTTTGTTTTAGTTGTGGAATACTTCTCATTATTTACCTACTTACATATTTATTCATTTTTAATTGTTGAACTATAGGTACTTGGTTGAATGCTTTACCCATTACTGAAGGATTTGGACTCATATATTTGAAATTTTTTATTTGCAATTTTAGGTATTCTCAGCCTCATTTTCATATCTTTCGAAGTGAAAAATTTCTCATGTAGAAGTGGCATTTTTATTTATCAATTTTAAATACTTCTCAGTTTGCCATTGCTACATTTTTCAAGACTTGAAATTTGGTTTATTATTTCTCATATACTGACACTTCCACTTTATACAAACCGCATTAGAAAACAAATTGGTTTGTAAGATATTTAGGTCTGAAATTTTAAAAAACAGAATCTTAAAATACCATGGAATTGTTTCCTGTTCGAAGCACTCCACAATTCATTTGTGTACTAATCAGCTCATAAAAAACACGAATAAATCGATAGTGAGAAAATTTTACTAGATAATAGAGGGTTACAATCTATGATTTATTGTCTTTTTGAATAATAGAAATCAGCAAAATTCGAAGAAAGTACTAATCTCGCAACTTTTTAATTATTTTGTTAAAATAGGAAAAAATTTTCAAACACAAAACATTATCAGCTAGAAAACAAAAAAATGAAAAAACTTGAAAGTTAAATCAGCATAATAGGTATACGTTGAAAAAATTTTAATAGAAAAAAAAATGGATTTTAAAGGATTTTAAAGGATTAAAATGGAGGGGGGGGGGGTGTAATCATTCTTAAAAATGAAGAAAAATTTGTTGATAAAAAATTGAAGAATTCAACTATCCTTGGGATTGAGAATTGTCGGTTGAATATTTTTTTTTCGACATCATGATCAAGTTCTATAAAAAAAAGTCAATATCTCGTTTGTAGCGGCAAGTAAATAGGCTAAAAAAAACACACCGCAGGCAATATTCTAATAAAATCTCTCGCCTATACAAGTCCGATAATGTGACATCGCTACACCCGGACAACACACAAAAACAGTCAACAAGACGATGTGAAATTTGCCGCCATCATTCACCTCGCCTTTAACGTTGTTAACGCGCACGTGTTTTAGTATAGTCTCGACTACATACAATTAATATAAAATGTGTTAACCAAAAGATTACCGATTCCGCATAATGCGAACGTTTAATAATCCGCATTCCTACGAATCGTAATCGCGAAACCGTGACAAATTAACAACCACTCGTTGCGAAAAACTTTCTTCCACTTAATCCTGTCGAATATTCGTAAAAATATCGCGATAATTTTTACCAACCAATACACACGACCGAATAAGCGTTTCCTAGTAATCGTATATCTATACGGTTGCAGCTTCGAATAATAAACAAGTATACCAATTAACCAACGGCTAATTTTTTTTGCAACAGTGGCCATTGGGAATGCGAAATTTATTTCATCATTAACGTTCTATAAAATTAGCAGGATTCGCACACGGTTATAATTTGTTGTTTACCTAATATAGAGAAAAGAAAATTCCAAAACTCGAAGCGACTAAAAAAATTTAAGTATCGTGGGTTCCCGAACAAGGACATGTATATTTTTTCGCGTCTATTCGAATTAAATAACTAATTCGAAATATTAGCGATAATATTTTCTACACAAATATTCAACCGTAACCATTATAGTCACGTAATACTTATGTAAAGATGCACGTTAATCCAAATGCACTGATTCTACTCATCAGTAGCTCTCACATGCTTACGACACGAGTGCCGAAGAAAACCAATTTCGTTGAAATCATCTTGGTCAAGGCAACGTATTATAATAAACACACAAAAAAAAAACACTCGGCAAATCTTCACTTACCTAATCGAATGCCGAATCGAGTCCTAATTAGAGAATCCCATGTTCAGCTAATCTCCGGTATTTGTCGTCGTTATCGTCAAAAAAGTAATTTTAAAGGTCAATTTAGGACTTAAAAAACATGTCGAGTGTTGACTCAGGTACATGATAATAATTGGCTTCACCATTGCCGACGCATTATTTGCGTTAATCGAGCATATGCTTACTAATGCGGTAATTTATTACGTACGTTGTATAATTTTGGTCGTGTAAGGTTAGACGCGCAGGGTCACCGAGAGTTGCGGATGGGTACAAACTCGAAATCATTTTTAGAATTCATTACAATACATGTATAAAGGATGGGAAAATCAACAGAAATTTTTGATAGAAATTACCATTGGTTTGCATGAATTTTTTTCACTTTTTAGATATTCGTAAATTTTTTGAACAATTCTTTCAATTTTTCATTTTTTTTTTTTTTTTTTTTTTTTTTAGTATTTACTTCTAGACAATTTTAGGAAATTTTTCATTTTTAAACATTGTCTTTTTAATTTTTGGGTTTTTCTTCATTTCTTTAGATTTTTTCACTCTTTGACTTATTTTCTATTTATGATATTTCAATATACATAGGACATTTTTCTATTATACAACTTTTTTTCTGACTTTTTTTTTTCATTTTTCATTTCTGAAATTTTTTTTACATTATGACATTTCTTCATTTATGATTTTTCTTTAAAACTTTTCTTTTTTTATAAAAACTAAAATCCAAGATTTTCAGGCTTTTCTATCGCTTGACTGCTTTTTAGCTTTCGTAGGTGTAAAAAAAATTGCACTCCCAGAGAATCCGATCGATGACATTGTATCACTTCTGTATACTTACACCTTATACCTATAATTATCGACCAACTCGTCCAAGTGTAAACACGATCGGTTTATAATAATACGGTTAAAGCGATGAATTAAATTTCATTATCACGTAGGCGATTCGACCTTATATCGATATTCCGTCCACATTATGCAAACTATACCGCTATTGTTACACAAAAATGATGTCATTCATCAAGGTAGATGATCCTACACGTTGCGTTTCGATTTACGAGTTTCGTATGTATACGAGTTTAAACTCAACTGGACTGAATCCGATATTAAACCCTGAAATTGATTTAATTTCGAAATAATGAAGTAGAATAGGATTTCATTTGAACGTAATTCATTTATGGTTATTATGTTTTAGTAAATATTTTCCATTCAATTTTTTTCTTTTTAGTTTAGTTCCTTTCTTAATACGTACATATATCAAACTCTGTTGAGCAACATTTTATAGAGGCGTGAGCAATGAGGATCCTCAAATGGCTCTGATTTAATACATGTAGACTCGCATGAGAAGTATATACATATGTATGCTGTATACTAATTCCACTTTCACATGGAGGGAGTAAATTTGTTTTTTTTTTCAGTTGTATTCGTTAAAAAGCACAATTATTGTGGTTTTTCTTCGATAAACCCTCTTTAGCAAAACTTCAAGGCATTATTCTACTATAAATTCAAGCATCATACCGATGATGCAGTTCAGAGAAGTTATAATAATTTGATAACTATAACCTTCTTGAGAACAGAACAATAAATTAAGCCAGTACCGTCTATACATGCGAATTATTAATTGTCCTAAGCCAATCAACTTCCAGTTTGTTATGAAAGGGAAGACACTGCAACTTTGAGATTTCTCATTTTTCATTGATCAGTTTTTTGCTTAAAACAGCCAGCAAATCAAGCAATTTTTCATTTTGATTCAATAAAATTTCCAATGTCGCATTCATCTTGGTCATCATGTCGATAATAATCTTGTTCATATCAGAGCAGTCAAATTTTGTAGTTTCATCTTTTGAGGAGCTTTTAACGACGCCAGTAAATGATTTTCGAGCTTCGGGAAGCGCAACAGGTTTCAAAGGTTCTTTTAATACTTTAGTCTCAAGCGTTGGTTGGTTGTTTCATATGTTTGTTCTTGCTTTTTGCAATTTTTGATAAGTTGTGCATCCTCGATAGTTCGCAGGGTGTTTGCCACCACATAGTGCACAAGAAGGTTTTTCTTCTTTCGATTTTGTACAGTCTTTGGTAAGATGGTTCTACCCGTATTTGACACAAGCGACTGGACGTTTGCAATATTTTTGAGTACGACCAAAATGTTGACAGTGTTTGCATTGGATAATCTCGTTGTGAGATCTCGTAGGTTCGATGACAACTTTAGTGTTCAAAAGATACTGAAGATCGTGTACTTTCTTGTTGTTTTTGTTTACAATAAAGTCAACGAAAAACATAGGAAGAGGTTCTTTGATTCTGTAACTTTTGTAGTTGGAAACTTTTGAGGTTTTAAAACCATACTAAAGCAGAGCCTGGCTGATCTCTGAAGGTTCAATAGAGTGATATAAATTTTTGATCACGATTTTATATGGTTTGTCACGAGGAAGCTGGAGTTTTTCGGTAAGCTCATGATATTGAAGTTAATCAGCAACTTTGATTTTGACCGAGTTCTTGGTGGAGGTACATATAAAATCTGTTGAATGAATGCTTTCCTTAATGGTCTTTCATAATGATGGAAAATTTATCTCACCATCGATGAAGATAGGTGGTGGTGGTGGTAGTTTTACTTTCAGTTGAAAGGAATTACTATTTGATTTGGATAATTCAGTTGGTTGAGCATCATCTTCTTCTGCGCAAAAAGTTTCAAAGACTTCGAATTTATTTTTCAGCAAGACGGGTCGACCATTACGTTTACAAAGAACATTTTTTAGTTCTGTCATGACAGCCGCTTTTTTTTCTCGATCTTTTTCTTCAACATTTTCTTTTTTAAACATTTAATTGGCAATAGCGTTTATAGATTAAGCTCGAGGAGAGTTTTGATAGTTGTATGTTACCTCCATCAGAGTTTGAACGAGAATGACTAGATAAATGAGTATATTCTCGAGAATCATGTTTTCAATTTTTTTTTTACCATAATAATTTTGAAATTTTCTGTAGTTAGCAATAGTCCATCATTTTGGGATAAAATACTAAAAAAAAATGTAAGCAGCCATGCCGCATTACTGGAGCTGAGTTTTTAACTGGAGCTTGTTTTGATTTAGTAATAACCTTGCTTAACCGTTCATGACTACAGGTCACACCCAATACCAAGTCTGAAAACCCCTACCCTATCCTTTCTAAAAACACTTAAGAAGTTGAATTTGGCACAAATGTAGTATTTCTTGCCATGAAATAATCATGCGAACACATATTTCTCAAGTTATAACTATTTAAGGGTCCTCAAATTATCTTCAAATCTTGACAATACCCCATTTTGGATCCATTTTGACTCAAATTTAAGTGGTTATATTCTGGTCACAAACTAATCCTACACACAAAGTTTGACCATTCTAGGCCGATTTGATGATGAGATATGGAAGATTCATGAAATTTCCTGCAGCAATTTCCCCTCCAAAAGCCGTTTTTTGCTCTAACTCCCCTCCAAAATCACTGAGGAAGCTAAAATCAAAATACGTTTGTCACTTGGGCTCATTTTATCATATGACACAGCAATAAAAAATTTTCGACCCCTCCTGTACCCCCACCACTATTTTAGGTTGATAACCCCGCCTTCCCCCTCCAACATCATGTATGGAAGTGAATTCGGGATATAGTATACAACTTATCCCAATAACCATATGAATTCATATTAATTACATTTTTACCAACTTGAGGCTCCTCAAGCTCTACTCAAAATTTTGATAATCCGCCATTTTGAATCCATTTTGATCCAAATTCAAGAGGTCATATTGTGGTCACCAACTAACCTCACACACAAAATTTGACCTCTTTAACTTGATTTGGTGGGGAGATATGGAAGATTCAAGAAATTTCATGACTCAAAACTTCCTCAAAAAGCCGTTTTTTGATCTAACTCCTCTCAATATGCACTTAAGAAGCTGAAATTTGGATATGTTAGTATCCGTGACTCACTCTTTCATATGAAATCAAAAACGAAAAATTTGAGCTATTTGCCCCTTCTCCAGCCCCCTCAAAATTTGAGTGATCCGCCATTTTGAAATTTATCGAAAAAACAAAAAAACTATTTTTGCGTATTTGCAAGAAGAGTTCCTCACCGAATTTTGAGCGAATTTTATCCACACCCGCCTGCGCAAGGTGAGTGACACAAAAAACGCAATTTCCTCAAAAACAGGTTTTTGCTAACTCTCCTCAAAATGCACTTAGGAAGCTGAAATTTAAATATGTTGGTGTCCGTGACTCACTCTTTCATATGAGATCAAAAACGAAAAATTTGAGCTATTTGCCTCTTCTCCAGCCCCCCTCAAAATTTGAGTGATCCGCCATTTTGAAATTTTTCGAAAAAACAAAAAAAGCACTTCTGCGCATTTTCAAGAAGAGTTCCTCACCAAATTTTGAGCGAATTTTATGAATACTCGCCGGCGCTACGCGTGGGGGAAAAATATATATATACCAAAAAGTTGGACATTTGCCAGATGATTACAAATGGTCTGAAACGCAAAGATTTGAAGACCCCACCCTCTTCCGACCTTCCCTTCCCAAATCAGGTAGGCTGTAATAGCTATCGTTTCGTTAAAAACTCAGCTAAAAATCTCATATAAAACTGATCCTCAAAATATTATATCATGATTTTGAAATATTATTTTCAAAATTCTCTATGAAAATTTTAATTAATGTCAATTACAAAAAAAAAAAAAAAAAAAAAAACGAAAACAAAATCAAAAACAAAAATTTTTTCCTTTTATATCATTTTTTTTTTTTTTGAAAAATTTTGTTTTCGTTTTTCGTTTCACTTTGTTTCTTTGATTTCTTCGTTTTTCGCTTCGTTACTTTTGTCAACCCTGGGGTCAACTGCAATGTAGTAGACCTAAACCTAAACACTACACACTGCGCCTTACTTTCATCTCAATCGAAGAAATTCTTACGTAACATGACTACCCGAATTTCTAGTTAATATTTGCGAATACGTATTAGTAATCAGTTTGCCAATTTTACATCGCGCGGTTACATCGCTATTGCACTATACGAAAATAGGTCTCGATCATGGGAAGATATAAAAGAAATGAAAAACATAACGATAAAAAAAGCATACTGTGATTAATGCGCAAATACTAATTACAAAATGTTGATGCGTCTTATAATTAATACGAAAAAGAGAAGAAGAAAAATAACTCGAAGATTACAAACCAGTTCTCGTATACGAGGATTTTGTCATCACAAACGACTACTGGCATAGTCTTACGCGTGAATAGATTCATCGGTTCGGACTTGTTGAACGAAAACGTTATTTTACGATGGTTTAAAATATGCGGTAATTTATCAATTTTACGCGATTAATCAGAGATACGCGGCCGTTGCTTCATAATTAATACGCCGAATGTAATTTCGCTTCGAAAATCCCCATCAACGTACCACGTTAGGTTGATGTAACCGTCGTCGTTCGAATTAGCTCGTATCGCTTATCGTAAAAGTTGTAAATGTACCTTAGCTAATGTTAGATGTTATCGCCTCGGTGACACCTATGTAATACCTGTACGGTGTACGCGTATAATCGTACACGCCAAATGTCCCGCAACACATACGCGATCGCTTTAATATGTAGCTCGTGTATGTAATCATCGCATCAATGCATCATCGTACTACAACCGTTTGTTTTTTCGTATGTTTCAGAGTCTAGCGACGACCGCTATTTGCCTGTGCGCTCTAGTCATTGCCGAACCGCAGGTACCATCTAAATCGTACTTGCCACCAGTAGAAGGATATAGTTACAGCGCTCCCAGCATACCATTCCCATCGCCATCGCCATCGCCAACTCCGACGTCGTACTACACGGTGCCGACGTACAAACCACCCTCACCGTCTCCACCACTGAGACCACGACCAACGCCCGGCTACTCCACCATATCTCCGGCCTATCCGTCCGTCCAGCCGACCTACCAACCATCGTACAGCACGCCTAAACCGTTCTCGCCCGTCAGACCGGCTCCGCAACCAACGTACGGCGTACCACCGTACCAAGAAGGCGGCGAAATCTCAGCAGCTGGTATCCCAGGAGCAGGCACCGGCGGCGGAGAGGTAATTATTACACATTAGTTCCAGCGCCTATATTACATCATTACGCTTTTAGCTAACCCATCTTCAAATTCCAAAGGCGCGAAAAATTCTCCTAATCATTCGAATCGAAGAGCATAACGGTACTGGGCGACCAGTATACGTGATCTCATCCAAGGTCGCACGAAAATCGCGTGTGAAACTCCCGCAACCACCTTCGCCATGCCTACGCGCCGAATCGTATATTAACCGTGACCGCAACGCTCTTCATTGTGACGCCGGTTAATAACGATACGCTGCGCTCGGTTCAATACCGAATAAACTTTCCATATCTATTGTCCCACTGCCGACCGTCGTAATTGCGAAGACGCCTTTCTCACGCGAGCTGATCTCCGTAAGCTTCGAATTTCGCTAGAGTCATCAATACGCAGTAGGACCCATCGTAATTCTATCAGAATAAGAGTCTGGTATGGAACTTTCTTACCTTTAAATAAGCATTTGTTACATTTTTTGGGTAGCTGCGCAAAGAGCATATATAATTCAATTTTTAATCAATTGAACCCGCCACGGAGATAGAGTAACTTGCTGTCAGTCGCGTAGAAAGAAAATCTCCTCCCGGTCAAAACTTGGTATCCCCTACCAAAACAAGATTGACGTTTTTTCAAAGCTATAATTGAATCGGTCAGAACTACACGGGGATCAAGTTCTTTTTGGGCATTTTTGAATTAGCGACGGAAATTAAGGCATTGAAGTATAGCGGATCGACTGAAGTGGCTGAAATTTCACTCAAGTACCGGTAAAGCCTAATTCTGAGTTTTTCAAAGTCGCAGAACAGCGTTGAGGATTTAAAGGAGGTGAAGTACAGCGAAGTTCTACTGACGTTCATCTGAATCTGCATTTTTTGTTGATACAGCTGCTAACATTTTGTACACCTATACAGCATATTTTCTTTTAAACTGAATATTGCGATAAATTTTTTCATAATTTCATGTTTTCGTATAAGCATTAAAGAAATATTTCAAAAAAGTTTCACTTTTCCCCTTTATAACACAGTTTTGACTCTAAAGTAGGCAATTTCAAAAAATAAAATTCAATTTTTTTTTTTCAAATTTTTTTAGTAGCTTGGGCGAATTTCGGTCCATTGTAATATGATCAGCGCTAAAATGATGTACTTGAGTTTAACAAGAGATTCTACGTGATTTCGAGCCTTAAATCCAAAGTTTGATCAGAAATGAGAACTAGAAGGGGTGTCAGATCTAGCATCTTAGAGCAAGAATACCTCCAGTACCTATGAAAATTTTTTGTTTCGCAATGGTCTTAAAAATTGTCGTTTGTGGTCCCCTATAAATGCTGTCGTGAATTTAAACATGTGGAAGCGTGAAAAGATTTCTAATTTAAGAGTCACGACATGTGGGAAGAGATAATAGAAAAAGTACAAAAAAAAAGGGGAAAAAATATATATTAATTCAATATTACATAATTATTAGGAATTATTTAGGGTTCGCCGCCGTCAAGAGGTTTCTTGGCTCCTGAAACAAAAACGAAAAGGGACGAGAGGGTAAAATCAAAAGTTAAAAAAAAAAACAAAAAAAAGAACAAATTATGGGCTAACTTCTTAAAGACGGTGGCGGAGCGAATTCAAATGTTGGGTCAACCTTTGCTTAAAAAAAAAAAGTGAAACTAAAATTACTCACTTTGTCGTCTTCCATATCGTCAAATATCGCTTGCTTTCTTTTTTCGTCAAATTACAACTTGAATTAATAGTCAAAATATCGCTTGATTTATAAATGAAAAGAATGGCTTGTTTATATGCCATAATCAATCGCAAATTTTGATAAAAAAAAAAACCCGCGGCCAATTATATATTCACAAAGAGAAACGAAATTCGAAATGGCGCTTGTCGATAAAGTACGCCAGCGCTATTTCGAAGTCGGAAAATGACGTAATTTTTCGACAAATGCCCAAAAAACATATTTTCTACCGGTGTTTAGTTTTCAAATAAATCAGTTTTATGCTTCTCCTGAAAAATGCCAAAAATGGACTTAACACCAGTTCAGTTTTAGCTACTTCAATTACGTAATTAATGTGTATGTAGAAGTGATAACAAAGGAATAAAAATAAAATTCAATGTCACATACTTGAAAAGGAACTTTCTCTTCGACGCTTCGTTCTCGAAATTTTTTTTAAACTAATAAAGCTGCAAACTTCAAAATCTAAACTTTCGGTGAACTTTCACGATAAACGGATAAAATCAAAGTTTTAGAGAATGAAATTTCCAACAACTTGTCCACATAATTTTTTTACGACCCATCATTTCAGAGATATTTGCAAAAAACTAAACAATCTTCGAAGTTCGAAAGCTCAACTTTCAGTGGAGGTATCAACTTTAAAAAGAATAGGATTCTTACGCTTCATACCATCTACAAATTTGGAGTGAATGCATCGCGTTTTATTCGAGTTAATGTCGGAAAATGAAAACCTCGAACTTTTATAGAACAAAACGTAACCAATCATTGGACTTTTTACTTTGGATTCATTTTTCTGGAAAACTATGAGCTTTCGTGAAAATGGCATGAGATTCAAAGTGGTAGAGCTTGAAATTTGTAAAGACCTCATTGCTATTTATTTTTCTCTACGAGCCTTCGTTCTCGAGATTTTAGAAAAGAAAAAAAAAAAAAAAAACTAAAAAGTTGAAAAATTCAAAAACTCCATTTTCGGCGAATTTTCATGAAAAATGGATAGAACCAAAGTTGTAGAGAATAAAATTTTCTACAACTTAATTCCTATGCATTTTTCCTTTACGACCCTTCATTTCCCAGATATTTGCAAAAAACCGGAAAAGCTTCAAAATTCAAAAGCTTGACTTTCAACGGACAGATCGACTTCAAAAACAAAAAGGTTCTTAAGCTCCACTTCTACTCGTCGTCTAAATTAAGAGTGAATTCTTCTATTTTCACTAAAGTTATCGTCGATAGTGAATATTAATGATTGAAACAAAACGTAAAAAATAAACAATAAAATTACATAAAAAAAAAATTAAAAGACATTTTTGCTAAACGCGTTCACTTTAGTTTTTTCCTAACATATGTATCACTATCAGAACAAGCTGACGTTTCCCTTTCATGTATGAAATCAGAGTTTTTTAATACCATAATAATTAATATAACATACCTATGAAAATTCAAAATTGTGCGCCCCGAAATTTGTGCCTCTTTGGAGAGGGCCTCCAACTCTTCCTTCCTACGCCGTCTGCCGTCCAGGTAATGAGAATTTATTAACGGTTTCCTACTTTCAATTCTTAGCTGATTGATTAGCAATTAACTAGCAACCAATCATGTAATGACAACTGATGTGAATACCCAGGGTAGCAAAGAAATCACGTTTCTTCAAACAAACCAGCTAATTTATAAAAATCACATTGTCGTTCTCATCAGCGGTCGCTCATGTATTTCAAAATGCGAACTTTTATGCGTATGTTAGCTGAAAAAAAGAACGATTTGGCATTTCCTTAAATAATTACATTTTTTCTGACCAAAAAACATTTGAACAGCACATTATTTTTATCTCTTTAATTATAGATGATAAATATGGCCATAGAGCCATTACTAAATGTATAAAAACTACATAGAGGGAATGTTCCAAATTTCTTCATTTTCACTTTTTCATCAGTCTTCAAATGAGATTAAATTAATGTAATGGTAAAAGGAATTCATTTCACAAAGAAAAAATTTAATTCCCATTCAAAAAACGATTACACCCTTCCAAAGTTTCCATTAAACCAAAAAATAATGCTGGCATCTATTTACTTAAAAATTAATATATTACTTCGAAGTATCACAGAGGAAAATAAATACACCATTACTAGAGATAAATACTAAATTTACTCATTTTCACTCCCCTCCTCCCTCCTTTTATAATCCAAGAGATTATTTTTTTTTTAATCATTTCATCTTGCAAGATTTAAATAAAAAATCATTAATCGCTAAAACTTCGCAAATTTCAACATCGTTTTATACTTCCGAGCGATTTTCAAACGAAATTAATACGTATCTGAAAACTCTCATCATGCCAACAGTCAAGAAATCCTATCGAATCTAATAAACCCAACCGTCTAATAACAGTGTAACCTTAATCCGTCGTCAGCGGTCTTCAATTTACGTAAAAGAAAAAAAAAAACGTACTTTCTTTGATAATGAACTTAGATTTTTTACACGCGGTTAAGTAAGAAGAAGAAATCAGTTAAGAATGAATGAACGCAGAAACGACGAACCTTGATTATGTAACATCATGACCGGATAATTTCACTGTGTCTCGAGTATCGTATAATATAAATGATCTTGAGAAATTATCAGACCGTATCTGTGGTTTATTTCCCTGAATACAGCCGTATACTTTTGCTTTTTCTCCGTCTCGTCGTTAGTGGCGCGCCGGATTCTGTTGTAGGTGAACTGCGCGACCTACGTGGGATGATTTTCAATAAATAGCGCGTCTAATTATAGCCGAGTTTTTCATTGAAAACTCAAGACTTAGCTATTATAGTGCGCTTCACGAAACTGGACCCTCCTGATAAGCACTTTGTTGCCATATTTATTAATAATTATTATGGAGATAAAGTATGGTAGCCGTATGTTTTTTGGTTGTAAAAAATGTAATAATTTAAGAAAGTGAGAAATCGTTCTCTTTTTTAGCTAACACATGATTACTAAAATGAATGATGAGCGAACCTCTGATGCGAATGACAATTCGATTTCATAAAATAGCTGGTTAATTTGAAGAGATTTGGCAACGTCTTTTATATGAACGCAAAAATTTTATTTTTTTATATAAACATAAGGGTCTAGTTTCGTGGACCGCACTATACAGTCCACGTGGTTTAGTGAGAAGGGTAGGGAGCAAAGGGCATCCGCATGACTTTATACCAACGCAAAATTCGATATCGATATACATTATATTAAAATAACTTACGTCGATATAAACATCGATTTGCCGATCTATTTTACGACAGTACTGTAACAACTAAAAGCAACGAAAAAAAGTGCTAAAAACTGAAAATTTAAACACTCATTTAAAAAAGAAATAAAATAAAAATGGAATAATATTAAGAACTAACAATAGCATTCCCTTTATGCTACGCCTCTTTCGCTAGAAATTTGAAATTTTTATTTAAAAAGACAATTTTTTCTGAATTTCCAGGGTAAGTCTGTTTCGTTGATATACATATATCGATATAAAAAATCAATATTGATATGAATATCAAAATTTTCGATATTTTATTTCATCACTATGATCTGGTAATGTCCATTACAATATGCATACATTTTATTACACTTCTCAAAAAGGACAATGAAAATGATACGTACACATGGCAATCGCTCTCAAAATTTACCGAAATGTTTATAGGAATCTACGCGTTACGTTACCTTCTCAGATCACTGACTCAACTCAAAATGGGAACAGATGGTCTTTGTACATATTATGAAATGAATTAAAAAGACCAGCATGTCCAAATTTAAATTTCTCAACTACCTGGCGAATTTAGAGAGAAATTAGGGAAAAATACGACCCTGAGGAAATTTTTGGTAGGTATTGTAAAATCTTGGGGATTAACAGAGTAGTTCAAACCACATACCGTTCATAACCAAAAGGTAGAATATATGCCAAATTCAACAATAAGAAAGAATCATTGTCCTCAAAATGTGGTGGGGCATAAATAAAAAGTCAAATTTTATTTGATAATGATTTTACCAGACGAAGCTAAAATTACCAACACTCAAATATTTACTCTCTTAGGTAAAGTTGAAGGGGAATCAAGATAAAATAAGTTTCAGGATGAGAAATTCGATAATAAAATTTGTTCAACCCCGTATCCACATTTTCTCATCTGATATATCTAAAAAACTCAAATTTCTCAGAAACAATCAGTTCGAAATTACACAATCACGCCACAAATTCATATCAAAATATCGCACGAATTAAAATTTGAAGAATAGTCGAAAAGCCCCAAATAGCTGATTGCTGGTGGGGATGGGAAGACAAGAAGTACAATTCACTGATGAAGGTAACATCTCAGCTGATTTAAAGGAGGTAAACAGGTGTTTCTTCAATACTGGGTGGCGCAGCACCAACGAAGTTAACAGCATTATCCGCGTATCTGAACATGCCCCCAATAAAAACTCAACTCAAGTGATATGACGTGGCTGCTTACGATTTTTCATTTACATTGGAATGCACGACGATCGGTAATATTTGCGTGACGTTCGAATGTTTAATTGTGTACTCGCTTTTAATAGGCCAAAGAGTGATGATTTGCGGGAATTTAGGTGTCATCGTTTGATGTTTCGCAATGCGGGTATTAAATTATTGGAATATCTCGCTTTTTATACTCGTTCACGTGGTTAAACGAGGGGGAGTTGTGGGAGAACGAAAATGAAAGATACAACGGTTAACGAGGCGATTTACATGGATTTACTCTCCCTTTTCCAATACGTTTCGGAATGTTTTACGAGAAAATTATTCTAATGAAGTTGAACGAGAAGCGACTTTTGTCTTCGCTACCAATTTATTAGGTTTTCGGCCATTTTATAAAAATTTAATTTACAATGAAGTTTTACGCCAGCGTATTTTCTAATTTTTACAATTATTAATAAATAATCAAACAAACAAGCGCAACCAAACAAATAAATAAATGAATGAATAAATAAATAAATAAATAAATAAATAAACGAATAAATATGACAGTAAATTATTTCAAAAATAATTTATATTATTCTTTTTAAAAATAATGAAATTCTCTAAATAAGGGTTTTTATTTCAATACCCCAGTCTCTTCCCCTCCCAAGTCACTAATGAAGCTGATATAAGAACGCGGCTAATTTGAGCTAATTTTGTCGTATAAACCAATAAAAGAAAATTTTGGACGATTCGTTAAACCCCGCCCCCTACCCCTCAATCATTTTCAGTTTTAGGTTTTGAAAAATTTAATTTTTCATATTCTTCCCCACAAGGTCCAAAGAATGTACTAAGCATAATTAAAAATTTAAAAAAATTTACCATGTTGGTCAATGCAATTTTCTGTGTTAATTCTATTTTATTTTTTATAAAAACACAATTATGTTTCGATTTTACTTCTTAAATTCTCGAAAGTTGAATGATGAATAATAAAAAGTAAAATTTTCAAAATTTAAAATTAACGAAAATTTTTCAATAATTTTTCATATCAGTTGAAAGCTAACTCGACTTTTACTCGAATAAAACGCGAAAGAAGGGTGACTCACTCGCATCTCGCTCACCCCAAACGACGAAATTCCAACATCCACGCAAATCCTCCGCGCGTGGAAATTAATAGCGAAGATTCATCATTGAATGTTTGCGGACGTTGTGCACACAAGACGAAGAAAACACGTTTGAATTTGTGTGTCAAGGTTACACGATGCTCGCCAATTGAATTCCTCTTCAACTTGAAGAGGTTACACGTTATCGAACTGCGGCCAATCGTAAACAGATGATGGATGAAATTATTATAATTACCCGTTGTTATATTATTTGAAGAAAGTCGTGTTTCGCGATGAACGTCGATAAAGATTAGTTCATCGTTCACACGCATTGGATCAAATTCACGCATATATTCGATGCCGGCGTCAATTATTTTCCAGAATACGTATTTGAACAACGAGCATTTTTATTACTACTTTCGAGACTATTAATTACGAAAAACTGGTTATACGTATACGCGAGACCGGTGGGCAGAATAGAATTTTCGAGCATTCGCAACATTGTTACAATGCGCCTTCGGGATGAAGTTGTAATTTCGTAGTTGAGAAATTACCCACGTCGTATACGTTCATATACGATATACACAATACAGAAGCCGCGAAGATTTTTTTTTTTCAGGAATTTATTGTTTACATTCTTCGCGCCCGTGCCGGTTCTTTTAGAGACGGACAGCGAAGAGCCTGAAGCTAGCGTTCAAACCAGTCTCTAAAGGTGGCGTTTAACTATCGTCGGGTCGTACTTTATGTCAAGACCGATCATATAAATGATGTTTTTAATGTTCCTTATCGAAGGTCTAATGTTTCGTAGACGATACCTGCGTATTCCTACTCAAGTTTTTTAATCGATGGATATTACAATGTACTAGGTTTAGCAAAGAATGGAGGTGGTTAATTGGCCAATATCCTACGTATTTTTCATTCTTCTGCTAGTGAAAACAGTTTTTCGAATTTGCGACCAAGATATGTACACGAATGTGCGCAATTACCTACTTGCATCGACAGGCAAATAATTGAGAACATCTGTGAAATCACTGATATAACCATGAGTGGATTTGGGACATGGTAAACTTTTCTATGTTGCCCATATCTATCAAATTTAACCCTCTAATGGCACACAAAAGTAATTTAAATTGGAAAATAAAAATTGTGCTGAGTCACTCAAGAAATTGAAATATAATATGTTATTGTGCTCGCTGAAATGCAGAATTTCATTACAAAAAAATTGCATAATATCAAAATTGAAGGGGCAGCATACATAGGATAGAATAGAACAATTTTTGAAAATTTCTAGCTCCTTCAATATTGAAGATAGGCAATTTGTTCTTTTATGTTTTTTTCTTGCAAATCGTTCGAACTACAACATAGCATGGTTTTATTTTCAATTTTTGCGACCTGAAAAATGCAATGAATAATTTACATAAAAATTCAGAAGTAAATCTGCCCCTTCAAAAATTGATGTATGCAACTAACACAGATTCCCAAACTGAAGAAATTGTGGCAACGTTCAACTATGAAGGGTGCACAGGGATGAGTAGCCGGTTACGCCGGAGCGCAGCGAGGTTGTATTACCGATGGGTGAAATTCACCCATGTGTGCCAATTAAGGAAGCTATTGCAGGCTCCACAAATTTTTCTCAAATTTTGACTACCAGCCATTTTGAATCTAATTTGATCCAAATTCGAAGAATTATATTTTACACTCAAACTAATCTCGCATATTCACCTTTCTAGCTAGATTCGATGAGGAGATATTAAACATTTAGGAACCTTCGGGACTCAATTTATCATCCAAATCTCCTTTCCCCTCTAATTCCCTTCCAAATGCACTTTGGGAGCTGGAATTTGAATATATGAAGTAGCGTTGTAGGAACGAACATAGTTATGTCTGTTCTTGTTCCTGGAAAGACCTAATTATTTGATCCTGTTTCTGAACTCGTTCTTATTCTCAATTTTCAATTGTTCTTCTTCCGTTCCTCGTTCTTTCAATCTTTTATGGTCTCGTTCTTATTCCTTCTTTTCTCGTTCTACGATTTTCTTTTTAATAACGTGTTTATTAATGTTGTTGAAATTGAAAATTAATCAGTTGAAGCTAATTAATGAAAAAAAAATTGCTTAAATGTTATACGTAGCACTTACGTGCTTAGGCGTATTAAGAATTGTTTACGCTCTAAGTAACTTGAAACGGACGCTTCATTTCTCTTCCTAAAGTTCAAGTAATTCGAAGATTGAATAGGGGAAAGGAAGGGGGATATGACAAAATTCATAAGCAAGATTTTTTCCAATTCATCATTTCAACGTACAATATGAAGAACACCATTTTTATAATTTTTTAACTCTTTTAAGATAAAATGAATCTGATTCTGATTCATTCTTTTTACTTTTATTTTCATGATTTATAATCTCTCTATATATTAAAATCAAAATGAAATCGGTTTTGAGATGCGCGCGCATCCTTGTTTTGAATGGCAGGTATAAAAGGTATATAAAGGATAGCACGTATACAAAGGAAAAAAAGGCTGTAAATTTTAATAAAAGCCATGTACATGCTCGAAGGGTAAGTCATAAAATTGTTTTGAGTAGCAGGTATAAAAAGTATAAAGGATAGTAGGTATAGAAAAGGAAAAAAAGGTGATAAACTTCAATAAAAGCTTTGTACATAAGCAAGAGTATGGGTAAAGTTATAAAATTGTTTAAAATATTTTTAATTTTGAAAATTAATAGTTTAAAATTAACTTAAAATCTTAATTAATTATTATTAAAAAAAAATTAATGTTTCATAGTGAAAAATTATTAATATATTTATTATTTAATTTAACCCTTCAAAGGTGCCTTATGACTCAAGTTTCAAGGTAGGTGACATGACGGCTATCAGCCGCACTATCAGGAGGAAAATATTTCTGTTAATTATTTTTATACAGAATTCCAACAGTTATTGATAAAATGATGTCGGTCTACACTTCATTTCCATAAATGGCTTTCCCAAAAAAAAATTCTTAGACCCTGAAGATAGCTAAACAAAAAATCAGAATTAATTCACTAAACAGTGCAGTTCAAAACCTGTAATTGCAAGTATTTTAGAAGTGGTTTGCGCGAGAGTTATGACTTAATATTCAGTTCCATTTTTTTACATGAATGAAAAATTCATCAAATTGTTTTAGAGTAATCATTTCTTTTTTTTTTTATTGGATAATTTCTAGTATTGTCTTTTAAATATTTACTGTATAAATGTGTTTGTTCTTACCTATATTACTCAACTAAGCGTACACACACACACACAAAATTCCATCAATTTTTCAATAATATTGTGATCGATTTTTTAAAAATTTTTTCTTGGGTATTAAAAAAAAAAAAAAAAAAAAACAACCATTTGAAGAAATTATTCAATTTTATTCGAATTCTCAATAAAAGTAGCAAAATTCTCCAAATTTTCACCCAAATTTTAAAAACTGCCCAAAAAAAATTATATCGTGTTATATAGACTACCAAAATCAGTTATGTGCGTTGTATGTTGCATAATTCTACTCATTTGGGAGTCTCCAAGTTACTCAGCGTGTTTGCGGCTACCAGCCGTCATGTTACTAACGAAGGGTTAATAAAATTAATTTTTTTAATATTAATATTTATAATAATATTGATTAGAATTTTAAAGTATACAAAGGTATAAAGGAGGGAGCGGGGAGCCCATCCTGAAAGGAAGAAGTCTTGTTGGGGGTAACAAGTGAGAATAAATTGGGTTGTGCAGTTTGTAATGTAGCAGTACTTGTCTGATAAAATGACTTTTTTTTCTTCGCTTAATTTTTATTGCGAGCCCCGAAGGGGCGAGGAGGCACTAGTTTTTATTATATTTGTAAAAAGCAATTCCTAAAGTAACGGTTTCTGTTCCAAATCTGCTCAAAACGGAAACAAAAAACTGAAATTTTGAAAATTTGTGACCTTACCTCCCTGCATGATATAACACAAAAATCTACGATTTATAAGCTTTATGGTTCTTCCAGCCGACCTTAAAATACGAGTGAACCACTATTTCGAGTCGGATGAAATATCTCGGAAAATCATCATCACAGATCTCTACGAACAATACAGTTTGAAATACTTTCATTCGTATCTACAATGCATCCTGAAAGACCAAATCGATAAAATATATCGATAGATGATATACGCAAAAAACATTTCATCATGGACACACACAGCCAACTGAAGATACGAATTCCCCTCCTCCGTCAACCCTGCTTTCAAAAATTAGGTGGAATGTACTAGCTCAGTATTTTATGCAAAAATTTATAGCTAATAATGCGCCATAATTACTTACTTTTTCGCTTTATTTTTACCAACTGCAAATCACGATTGCATCAGCGTATATGAGGCTTACGCGCACTTTTATGACCACGTATTGGTTCGTTTCCGTGTAATTAAAGATACACGACGAAATGACACCACAGATTAAATTCGTGCGTCGCCGCATCACTTTCTAGTGTCTTATTTTATTGTTTACGAAGCGCCGGCTGGCGAAACAACAGTTGTCATTTCTTTTCATGAAATTTATGGCTCATATTTCAAGCCAGAATACACGACGTATAAATTTATTACATTTTTCTTGATAGGTAATAAAATTAATTTGATCAAAAAGAATTAGTATTCCAAAAGGAAGAAATAATATATTATGTTAGATCACAAAAATAAGGAACTTGAAATCACATATTTTCTGGAATACGATTGAAATGATTTCTTTAACCTAGTCAAGGTAAAAATACACTGTAAGTGTGTACTAAGTTGGCAATATTAAAAAAAAAGGTGCGCAAATTGATGATTCGATTAGCTGGCAATGGAAGTAAACGTTAAAGCTCTTGCTCACAATTTGACGTGTGCGCCGAGACAGATAGGTTACTCGTTGTATTAATGATCGGTAAGCGGTATCCCATTAATCTTTCTATTCACGTATTAGCTCATTTACGCCGAGAGAGTATTCACGAAGCTATGCACTCAACATCGATGCGTATCAACGTCGTCGAACCTTCGGTGCGTACAGAAACGCCACTCAATCTGTCTAAGGTGCGATTTCAAAGAAGAAAAAAAAACGGCGGTGGCGGTTAATTTTCGCTAATTAGAATATTTATCGGAAGTCGCCGAGCGTGCGATTTTTTCAAGAGCTGCGATATTGATCATGGGTTTGATATGTTGTTTGAAATTAATATAGATTCATTTTAAACGTGTACGAGTAAGCGGATGACGAGAAAAGAAAACCTCGTATGCGAACGCAGTCGCTATTGATGGGAAATATCGTTTCTAATATGGTTACATGATTTGCACAAAATGTTCGAACGTAAACTTTTCATTCTGATGGACGAAATGAAAAGAAGCACGTGTCCGCTTGTCTCTTCTTCCATCGATGTAATCATCGAAAGTAATGGTACTTAATAATCGTACATCTCGAGGCGATTTATATTGAATGATATTCGAGTTGAATGTTACCATTTGAATGGTTGCCAAATGATAATTTGGTGAAAATTAGTTAACCCGCCAATTTGGCAGCCATATGATGAAAACAGCTGAAGGGATGTACATGGGTCAAAAAGCTAGGTAACGCGGCGGTTCGTTTTGTTACGCAAATCGATACGGAAAATGTTTATTTTTAAACTGAAGTATCGATATTTGATCTATAATAGGTTGTTAAATATACGAAACGAGATTTTTCATCATAAGCCTACTACAACTATAAACTTGTTTATAATTGTATATTGACGTAAGCCACTTGAATAATGATTTAATGAAATTATCATATCAATATTAATGGCGCTTAATATCTAAAATTGGGTCGACTAGATTTTTTGGTAACGCTTAAAATATTACCGTCGTAATTGATGAAGACAAATTTTCGCAAACGATTACAGCTTCAATAACGTGTTATTAATTTGGCAATTTAAAGCAACTGATATTTACTCGTATTTATCAACAGATGACCAGCACGCTGCAAGTAAACCGGTAGTTAGATATTAGTACACACGTTGATTGTCGTAGTACTATTAAGATTCAATTGGTGTACAACTTTAATGTGGTAATTAGCTGAACGATCAAGACTGTTTGGGTGTAACGGTGGTTTAGGTAAATTACATTCAAGTGGAAATGTCTGGCATGAATAAGCTCATGATTGGTACGGTGAAACTGATTCGAAATTTTCGCTAGTGGGTTGTAATGATGGTTACGTTATAGGTCGGCGATCACGTCATGAGGCCGACCGAAAGTTAAAGCTGTTCCAGAAGTCTTCTAAAGAAGTCATTCCTTATGGTGTGCGTTCTAATGGCTGAATAGGTTAGAGAATACAGTCAAATTATATCCGAGATATTTGGAATTCAACGAATGAATTTCCTAATTATTTTGTCAATATGAGCCCACTTCAGACGATCAGACTAGTTCAATTTCAAGTATACTGTTCGAAGTTTATTGATGATATGAGTATTACGAATAACACAGAAGTATATTCAAATTACTTACCCATGATGTAATTAAGGGTTTGGCAGTAATTACGTAAAATACGCGAAAATAAACAGCAGAACTACAAATTAGAAAACAGAATCACGAATATCATTCACGACACAAACAATTAATTTATCATTGCGAATTCGAAGAGAAACGCGAAGATTACAAGGCTCAACTTATCAGTTTAAATTCCGTTGCTACAATTTATAACTATGAACAACTTGAATATAAAATAATATTGTTACATTTCAATTATGTCAATTAATTGGAAACAACGTGATGAAAAATAAAAACGCGAAAATGAAAAACTCTTCAGCTCCAACTTTTAACGTTTTTCATGATCATGATTCATGAGATCATGAATTCATGACCATAACTTTGTTCATACCTCATCCTCATGTTTATGATTCAGCGGTGTTGCCAAATTGCCAAAATGATGATGATGAAAACACGACATATTGCCGAAAATAAATCTTTCTACATTTTTTCCTTAATTTTTTAATTTATTTTTTATTATATTTCAATGATTGAACGACATAGTCGATTAAAATTTTAAAACAATCATTAAAAAAAATTAAGAATTGCACAAAAAATTAACCATCAAAATGAAGCTTGATATTTTGTAATGAGTGATACGAATTCTCATAATAATTAAGTATCATAATGTAAAATATTGCTCTAAATTGACGTTTATTTTGTTAAGCAAGATACTTTGACCTGGAATAAAAATTTTTTTATCGGCTAAAATGTGTTTTTAGTTTTTACTCTTCTTTCAACTTGATGCACGGAAGTTTGGAGATAAGAACAAACAAAAAGTCCAATTTGGAAATCAATAAATTTTTGTAAATAATATAATGCTTAATAATTTGGTATTATGATGCCGTAATAATTAAAAACTGGAAATATCAAACGGAAAAACAGTAATGAAGGTTTTAAATGTCAACAAAATTAAACAAAAACTGAAATGAATCAATATAATTTTGTAGGACACCGCCAACAACTTAATAAATGATTATGGAACGCGGAAACTAATTAGTAGAAAGTACATTATAGGTAGGCAGAGAAACGAATGTCATATGTATATTTTTTGGCCGATTAGTAAAAGTTAAAACCGAATACAAGATATGTAGAAGAAATTAATACGTAATGGGTTGTTCTTCTGTCTATTACATTCCTAGCATGTGGGTGAGGTTTTTCTCGATCTTGTACATTATTAACTGTCAAGTGTCACCAAATCACCAAACCCTATAAAAATAATTACCGAGTGATAAAATATTTCTCTCTAGGTAGTAATCTGAACAACTGAACTGGTTGGGACTGGTTATTATATCTATCTATGCTATGGAATCAGTGGCGAAATTTTTTATTATTATTATTTATTAGTTATAGTGTAACAAGTTAGGTAGAAAAATCGTACTATAACAACTATAAAATTTTATTCGATAAATCTGTGGTACGGGTGAAGGATACTAATTCCCTGATTGTCATTTCCGCGTTAAAACGTTTTAAGTTAATTTGGCCGTTATTGGGAAAGACGCGCTGCAAAAAACATAAAAACAGTTACTTGGAAAGAAGCTATATATTTCGAGTAACGGCGCTAAAATTGAACGTGATTTAAATTGCATACTTTATATCGTCTATTTGCATTTGATTTGCATCGATCAATTCTAATCACGTACTTTATAAAATGGTCGGCGGTATAGTGAAATTGTCCAAGTCTTAGCCACTGGCTTCAATTACCTTGGAACACACGTTATTCACGATAAGCATAAAGAACTAGAGAAGCTAATGTACCTGTAGCTACTCGTCGTTAAAACGAATACATATACTTGAATTCGTCCGCGCATAGCTAACCGTCGATATTTTGCAATATTCGACTTCAAATTTATACCTTGTTGGGAAAATTATTAAATGCCGGTTTCGAACATAATTACCATCGGAGATGTAATTAATAACGCCTCGGTCATGTATTTAACGAAGTTAATTAATTACATTATGTAAGCGTTGATTAGAATAAGCACCTCCATTGGCGATAGGATTTTATAACTCGCCAAATTGTCCATGCATTTACTGATTAACTTTGTTTGCTTTCAGTTCGATCACCTTAAACAACCGCACGTACCAGGCATGCCATTCGATTTCAACTACGCCGTTAAAGACGACTATTACGGTACCGACTTCGCTCACCAGGCCAACAGTAACGGTGATCAAGTCCGCGGTGAATACAGAGTACTATTACCCGATGGCAGACTACAAATCGTCAAGTACGTAGCTGATTGGAAAGATGGTTACACCGCAGAAGTTACTTATCAAGGAGAAGCCAAATACCCACAAGGACCAACTGGAAGCGGTTCTGCAATTGGTGGAGTCGGTTACCCCGGTGGTGGTTACCCGCCAAGTGGTTACAAACCAAGTTCGCCATTCCCTGCGCCAAAACCCACTGGTGGATATGCTGGTTCCGGTTACTCTGGCAGCGGATACTCCCAACCAACTGCTGGATACCCATCTCAACCTACCGCTGGTTACCCATCTCAACCTACCGCTGGATATCCATCTCAACCTACCGCTGGATACCCATCTCAGCCTACCGCTGGATACCCATCATCGCAACCAACTGGTGGATATGGTGGTGCGCAACCAACTTACTCTGCTCAACCTATTTCTGGATACGGTGGTGCTCAACAATCCGCCGGCGGGTATTCGGCTTCCGATTACGGAAGCTACTGATTCCGAATTCTTTCCTTTTAGTTAATGACCTTGTACTTATAAAAACAGCTCATTCCATCAAGAGAATTAAATAATGCATTTGCTTTTTTTAGGATTAAGTTCATGGAATGGCAAATAATTAACACAACGTTACGGCGACGATCGCAATACGTCGCTAATAACCTCGTACACTGTATATGTATGATTGTTAAGTATTAATTATATGCCATCCCATCATTACCATAATAGATTCTCATTCTTCGTGTTAATTTAAGATTCTTATTATTGTTCATACCAAAGGTAATGCCAATCAAACGAAGAAATATGGATTTTTTTTATCTTTTTATAATTTAACTTTATGCTATAAATGATATTTGTGACAAACTCATCGGAAATTTCTTGACCAATTTTCATCAACGATAATTTCATTCGCTCAGTACATCAAGCGGAATATTTAATAAACGTATCTTCACTTAGGTATTAACAATTCTAAAAAACTAGTTGTAGAACAAAAATGTTACAAAACTTTTATATTTTTTGTACAAGTTTATTTGTACCTGAAGTATACATACATATATTTAAGTACCTTTATTAAATAATTTATAAAGAAGGAATTTAATAACGTGCAAAATAAATTTTCTAATGTGAATTCAAGTACGTACAACATGGAAGTGTTACCTATTCCAATTAAGAATGTACCAATTTTCCGGCTGGACAAAAACGGTTTATTCCTAAATTTTGTTACCTGATGTATAGATTATAACGAATGTAAATGATTTCCAACGTGTGATTTGTGATCAAAATGTCAAATGAGGACCTGTTTTTGTAATTAGCGGAGAAAGTTGGCGTACATTTGAAAAATTAAATTAGGAATAGATACTTATGATTATAAATTTTTTCCTTCATAAGATGAAGATGACGATAGCTGTTTTTATAAAATTTTCAAAGATTCCTTATCTTAGCCATGTTTTATGTTAAGATTTTTTTGTGAATTTTTTTATTTTTGTATATTTTTAAACGAATTTTGTACATGATTTTTCATTAAGTAAATATTTTATTTGAATAATTTTCACTTCATTTCATCAACGGCGATCTCCTAGTATCTTCATTTATTGGTACTATCATAATTATAGTCGAGAATTCCAGAATTGAAAAAATCAGTTCAAATCAATAGTCGGTGTAAAACTATTGAGTAGACAGTTGGTAATAGGATGGGCGTAATTTCGAGTTCTTTTAAAAAGTTGGGGGGATGAGACCACAATAGTTATTAAATAACTTGAAAAATGAATCGTAAAAATTGTAGATCTAGAACTTACTTTTAATCTTCTCGAAATGAAGTCAAATTCGTCAAAAAATTCGGAATGAATAAACTTTCTTTGTGTTCAAAAGTCATATCTCATTGTTTAAGAGTGAAAACATTTTACACATAAATTATTTCACTATAGAGAATGCAAGCCCTTTTTTTTATTTTTCGAAAAAGTACCATTGATAGTAAATTGATAATTTATTGTTGGTATAAACAGTGTATAACTTTGATTTCGGGGTTTCAGGGTACAAAAGAAAAAATATGTTCAATTTTCATCTCATAAGGTTTCCAAGTATCACATTCATGCTTCAAAATGACTTCATATACCTACCTATTATCTCGATGTTATACCACCAAAAGGCTAGTTTGCTGGGAACTCTTTTGAAGGAAAAAAACAAGCATATTTTGCCTTTTGAGTCCCTAAGAGTTAAAATTACACATAATCACCAAATTGTGCATTTATCGTTAATTTTTTAATAGAAATATGTAAGTGTTGCCTCTTCAAAAAAAAAAAAAAATTAAAAAAGTTTTAGATTTCATGTATTCGGAAATAATTGGTGACTGACATTTATTTCAGTTTTTAGTCGACAATTATAACTTTCCATCAGAAAAAAATTTAATTACTCTAAAATGGAAAACTTAAGTAAATTTAATAGAAAAAATCACAATGAGTTAATTTTTAGCTATCTAAGAATAGAATCGGGGTTGAAATTTTTATGACCCCCCTCTTGAGTTCATTTAGCAACTATTATGACCCCGTCCTCTCCACTTAAAAAAAAACTAAATTCCGCCCATTTTATTACAGGATATAATTATTGCTGTTATAGAGACACCCATTTTAGAGAACTTTCTGTTTAGTATACCTAGACTGTCCAGCTATTATGAAAGGAGAAAAAGTCAGCTCACTTTGTTATATTAAAACAAGTTTAAATAATATTTTTTATAATTTGATAATGGCATTCCAATGATATGCAACTATAATTGCTTAATGTAATGCTTTGTTGGTGTTCTTCTTCAAAATGCGAGATAGTGGAAATTAACAAACTAAATTAACAAAGCAAGAAATTAGATTTAAGAGTAATGGTATTAAAAATGGACTGATACGTTCAAGGCCTATATTTCCATCTCTTGCTGTTGAGTTTACATTAACGCTTGTAATTTATGTAGATGTCCTGAGCATCGATGGACCGAGCGCGTTTATCTATCATTTTGAACTTTGATAGATGCTTTTATTGTCCAATGAAACCTACATTAATAAGTTAATTTATAGCATGACGTTTCCAAATTATAACCCCTATGAAAATTTCCTTGAAAATCACATCGTGGTTCCTAAATAATATGCGATGATGTCATAAAATCATGAGAAAAGAGGAGGAGTTGCTTTTCATCGCTTTTATGATCATTCAAAATGCCTTACGTTTATTGGTATCTAACTTTCGTTGATTACCTTAATAAATCAACAAGAACGAAGAAAAATCCGTTCAAGCCTAAACATAAATTCGTGGCGCTATATTGAAGCAGACAGTGACAGATCAATCATGTGTACGGTTTAATCTCAGTCATTAATTGTATTAATGGCGATCATTACATAAATCTATTGTTTTACGGATCGCTATCGGTGTACGCATATCGCTTTTACACCAACGAGAAAAACTAGTTTACAAAACCAACTCAGCAAGCAATCCGGTGCCTATGATTTTCAAACGCGTAAAACAATACTGACGACCTATTTCGACAACGTGGGCGTATTAAAAAATGCAGCCAGCTACGACATACTGTGAAACAATGGATTAGTCTCATCACTTTTGCACAATGTTAAAATAAGCCGTAACTTTTGGTTTCATTCTTACGAACACGTTGAGGTGAAATGACATAACATATTGGATTGATCTTGAAAGCGAAAAGATTTTTTTATTCTATCGATTGAGTAATGGAATTTGGTTCGAATGTATTGTTCGACCGAAGTTGTTCGTGTGGAACAATATCGATGAAATGGTTTCGTTTTCATCTTAGATGCGAAGATTAAAACCGAGTTATAGGAAATACCGATTTTTCATAGGCACACACCGTATAATTAACTATTATTTCTTTTTTTCACGTCGTTGTTGCGATATTATTTATTTTATATTTTCTTTTGATGAGAATGACATTAAAGAGTTCAATGGTCTAGTTTCAAGGTGAAAAGACTCAAGATTACAATTCATCATTGTAGTGGGAATACCTGTATTTGAAGTTTATGAGAAGAACAATCTAATATCGTGTCTAAAGTTATTTTTGAAGATGTTTCTCAATATTTGAGAAGCCGGCGGCGATACTGCTCTTTCGATTTCGTTTTTCAAGGCGAATATTATAGGCAACTTTATCAACTACTTACTTTTTCGTCTTGAAGTTTTTCAGGCAAATTAGTTATGCAATTTAATGAACTTTTTCGAATGAGAAGCGCATATGCGAATATCGTAAGGCGATTCAGTTGTTGAAGAAATCCAGAATAGAATGAAAATTCGAAGAGTTGAAAATTGAAAAATAGCATCTTACTCGTATAGTCGTATTATTAAAAAAAAAATTGAAATATATGTGATTTTTCATTCTAGCTTTATATTTTTACAATACAATTCTTTTTGTTTTTTATTCGTGAAAAAATGTTATTAAGTAATTAGAAAAACTTTGTAAGTAAGTAAATGAATGAATAAAGAAAATCTTAATGCTTTAAAAAATCTTTTTTGCAATGGATGAAGGTACATTTTTTAAACATTTAGGTATTTTTACCTTCCCTTGATAATGCTTAGATGCGTATTATCGTTTATTTAAAATGAGCTCTCATGAGAGCAATCTGTACGAAGCAACATGACGTAGAATTAGGTAATCACCGCTCTCTAGTCTCTGTCTCGTAAGCTTTAGTTCTACTGGAAAGTGTTGGAAGCATTGTTGAAACCTTGAAATGAAATCACTCTTAATACATCGAATTCCTCTTCAAGAGCCATGATTTAAATTCGAAAAATTTAATTTTGAAAAGTATCACGATTGGGTAATACTTTATTTTTTCTGTCAAATTGAAACTAAAAGAAATAAAACACACTCAACTGATCTTATTGATGTAATATTGCCAATTTGATCAAATAAAGTGATCTAGGTATCCTGTCGCCTTTGCTATCATACTTAATTATTTTAGCAATTTGTAATTTTTTTGAAATTCATTTGGAGTCACCTGAAACCAAGATAGAATACAATTAGATCACAATAATTGTTGAGAACTTCATATGATTTTTTTTTAAATATAATAAATTATATATTATGTAAAGTGCAAGACAATCTGAAAAATAGAGATTTCCAACATATACATATTTTTAACGCATTTTTGTTAGAGAACTTTCTTCTTTCAAAGATTTTTTCTTTACGCATGTATTTGTATAATACAAATTTAATTATTTCTTTAATTGACATTTTTCTTATTTTTGGGTATTTTCTTCCCTGTAGATGTCAAAAGCAAACATTTAAATCTTTGGGTCACTTGGAAAATCCTCCACACACCATGTAATTTCTCTTTTTTCTCTTCCTTTTGATGATTCTCAGTTTATCATTGAAGGTCTATTTCAAATACACAATTGCATACTGGTACGTTTGGACTGAGTTTTTATAAGACTGATTTTTTCACATCTGGCATATTACAACCTGTTCAGTATACTGAATTAGTTATATTTAGAGTTATTTTACATGCAAAAGGTAGACAATCGAGAAAAAAATATTCAAGAGAAATTGTAGGTAATTTGATGCAGATTTATTTATTATAGAACTAATTTTCTTCTATCGATGATGACAAGCAAGGAAACTCCAAACTCTAAAAAGTAAACAAAAAATCAAAGTAGGGCAAATTGTTCACTTTACGAGCACTGTGGTCCAGTTTCAACTCTGAATGGTCATTTTAGATTTTCCGCACGACATGACTAAACTGATCGTTGGTTGTTATTTCAAGGACCAAAACAACAGACCATTTCTTACGGAAAATTAGAAAAATTTTTACTTTTCAGTATGAATACGGTCATTTTGGAAATTATTATAAACTTCTCTGTTGTAAAATACACTGTGTTTAACTCAGAGATGGGCAAGATCACAAAAAAATGATCTTAGATCAGATCACAGATCATGCAATTTGAGATGATCTGATCGAAGATCATAAAAAATAGATCAAGATCATTTATTTTTTTTTTTATTTTTTAAGAATGAGAATTGAAATTGAGATGAAGATTGAAGACTTATAACAAACAATGAACTCTAGTAAACAAGATCACGGTAATTACGTTATATTACAATGAAACATTCAGTTTAATGGGATACAGCAATACGGGAAGCAAATACCAAACCAAATTGATTAAAATTATCACACAAACCACGAAGTATAGAAATTACACAAAACAATACGAGAACAAACGATAAGGCTTTCGGAATTGAAATTTGAAAATTGAAAGTGTGATACCAAACCAAAGTGGTTTGACCAATAACAGGTTAAACCATTCCGGCTGGCCACCAAGAAATTTTAATAAATTTCTATTGGTTCTCCCAGCCACAAGAGTCTGAGATGGTCTGAGAACAACAACCAATAAAAATGAAAAATATTTGGTTCTGAATGACGTCAATATGAGCAGCTAAATGTACATGTGGACTTATCACTTTTACGGTGTAAGAGGAGAGATTGAAATTTTATCAATACTTATTGAGACTGATGCCTTATTGGCTGTTGATATTATCAACTCACACTTACTCATATTGACGTCATCAGTAAACACTGCGCTTGAAAAAATAAAGTTGAAATTTTTCACGTGATTTCAAATGGTGTAACCTGTTATTGGTCAAACCACTTTGGTGTGATACTAGAAAAAAGGCGGCACAATTTGTAATTTTTTAGGCTTTTCATGACGCATGTGCACATTTTAGACTATTATTTAAAAAAAGATGCAGATAGCGTTGATAGCTACCCATTTAAAAAAAAAAATGATCTTTGATCTTTTTTTTTTAACTTTATGATTTCGTTTAAATCAGATAAATTTTCATTAATGATCTTAGATCACCTCAACATGGTGATCTTGTGATCTAGATCTTGCTCATCTCTGGCTTAAGTGATCTTAGTACTCCATTAAATCAGAAAGTACTTTTATTTGAAATTTAATTCAAACATCTCGATTTTGAATACAGAAATTATTCGCAAAATGATTGCTCAGTAAATTTTTCTAATGTGTCCTTCAGTTTAAAAAAAAAAAGTTGCTTTTAAAAGAGCTGCAAACTGTGGTGGGGCTAAAATCAGTTAGACACAGTGTATAGCATAAACTCTTTCGGGGAATTCATCCGTAGTGAATCTGCGGCCACTATAAACCCTACTTCAGCCACCAATGGAAGATGTATCTTCCCAAGTGTAGCGCATATGGTGATCGTTTCTGAACTAATTACATTGCTCTTATTTTATGAGTACAGTAACTTGGTATCCTATACAGTGCGTCCAAGTGATTCAGGTACAATCAGATTAAAAATCACAGTTTGTTAATAATATAATAAGAGTTAAACTATAACTTCTAAATCAGAAATTATTTTTAAAATTACTTTAATGAATTTTAAGGTTGTTAAATTCATTTCGTCTGCATTACAATTTCTTTGCAATCGTAAAAATCAATTTTAAATAATTCTAAAA
This sequence comes from Phenacoccus solenopsis, assembly GCA_009761765.1. NCBI lineage: Eukaryota > Metazoa > Arthropoda > Insecta > Hemiptera > Pseudococcidae > Phenacoccus > Phenacoccus solenopsis. The sequence goes on from CM019753.1 coordinate 47,846,304, forward strand.
GAGATTTTTTCGCTCATTGTACCCATATCACTTGGACGCACAGTATAGCTTTGCGTAGGCCACTGGTCGTAACTACATATATTATAAGTTTTAATAGGCACATGTTGTATGTGGAATTAATCCTGACCAGGACAAGAAAGAGCCCAAATTACCCACAGGTGTGGGATGAGGAGGTTCCAAATCCAATGAAAATTTCGAAACAATTAAATGAAAAAACATCTGATTGTAGTTGTTAACATTTTCTATTTAAAAATAATATAAATTTCCGTCAAATATTCAAAAAATCAGCATAAAAACAAACATTTCTGATTAAATGTCAAAAATTACTGAATTAATGTTTTTTTTTTTCAAGTGAAAGATGAATTTTTTTTTGATCCTATAATTAAATAAATCGAGGCATTTTTCTTAACAGAGAACAGCTTTCATTGTATGATCGGTTTTACTTTCCATAAACTATCGATCCACCAAGTCTCACAAAGAAAGCATAGTTTTCATGGGAACAAAAGAAATATTAAGTAGACTATCATTAATTACCGTACTCGAGTATACGTAGGTACATTTAAAGCGTGTTATTTGAAAAGGTATAATATAAAGCAAACAATACTGAAAAAAAGATGCTATATAGGTGATATAGAACGGTATATGGTCGTTATTTCATGCTATAAATCGACGTATCCGTATGTATTGGTCGAGTAATCTTTTATATGGAATTTATGGCCCCGGTAAATGGCATTGTGAAAGGTGTAATATTAATTAAAGTTTGATTTTTTACTGCAAATCTAAATTACATTTTGTTCGAAACATCGGTAAAGGAATGATTTGCAGTCTAGCTCTGGAAGAGGATGGAGATTTGGTGTGACGCTGACGTGAACAATGGATGATACCAGTGTTACCAGGTTTATTATGGTTGAAATCGCATGTTTCGTCGACTCAACTCGCCCAAATCGCCCAAACCTGAAAATAAACTCTGAGCGATTTCTACGATCATCTAAATGTGAATTAAACGATTAGAAATCCGGTTCTTTGCAATAATTGATGATTCATTGATTCGTACAAAAATCACGAAAACAAAAAAATGTCTAAAAATGAAACTAGACAGAAGTGTGATATTGAATGAATTTGTTATACATTTTGGCATAGTAAGAAATCGGCCAATTTGCGAGTAGTCGCCATTCTATATTTTCGATCGCAAAAATCATGTTGGAAGTCGCCCATTTTGGGAAAAATCGCCCAACCTGGCAACACTGGATGATACAGAAGAGTGATCTTTTGCATTGGCGAAAGAAGGATGCGTTTGTAACGAGTTCACAACAAATGACTTCGGCTCGGACACGTAATACACGACCAAATCGTGTAACCTAATAGGGGATATTTGAAACAAAAAAATTAAAGTTTATACCCACGCTTATCATTTATTAAAGTTTATAGATTGGCGGAACGTGTGTGCCAATGTGGAGCAATTGGAATCGTGCACCCTTGTTTAATAGCTCAAGGCCGAAGATGATACAGAATTATAGTATTTTCTTGCGAGGAAATAAATTAGGTTGTTATTCGAATATAAGCGTTATTACGCTACTGACATTTATGCGTGTATTTATAAAATACGCGGGACATCGTGATTTGCATATCACCTTTGGATTGCTGCTCGTTCATTTTCGCCGGACCGTAAGGAGCACCAGGTAGAACCCGTTGCGCAATATCGGACCACGGTATTGTACAATGGCCGTGTAAGTGGAGAAGTTTTATATAACTAGAGGAGAAATCCCGTTCGTGTAAATTTTTTATTTTTCCGAGTAACAAGTCCATATTTATAAAGAGCAGTGTAGGTATTACTAATTGGAAAATGTGTTCATTTCAGTAACACTTTTATCGATAGCGAGTATCAGCGACAGAATGTGAGAAATAGTATCGAGGTGACCTCAAAGGTCTGCTTTTCCAATACAAAAAGCTTATTCTCGTATAATTAATGCTATTAATTGGCTTCCATTCTTTGATACGTACATAGTATCTACTCGAAACTCGAAGACGCCGTTGAAATATTCGCCATATTTCCGGAAACCATTGGTTTTTCAAAATGAGCTATCGTTTAATCTGCGGAAATGTGCGGAGCTCAGTTGTGGAGCATATTTATTTTATGCAACACGTTCTTTTTTAACACGATCTCTCGGATCATATTACTGGGTAACCGAAGCGTCCGTGTTCGCCAAATAGCGAAATGTAGGTAAGTGTTAACTACTTTTTTATTTTTAATTATGTAATAGAGGTGATGAAAAATTTTACTTTTATTCTGAAACCATGGGTAAAGCGTGTTCCGAACAAGTATATCAACTGATACCATCTATTAATGAATCTGTTCTTTTAGAATGACCCAAAACGTTGAAATTTTCAGCTGAATAAATATTATGAACATATGAAACATTAATAGCTCAAAAAAACACCTAATAAATTAATCTTAACCTAGTGTTACCTAGCTTCTTATAACGAGGTGATTGAGAAATTTGAGTTATTCATACGTCTAGGACTCCCAGGAGCCTCGTTGGTTTATTTATAAGATTTGTAGAGAGTCTGTATGTATACTTGCATCATGTTTTTCCAAATAACACCGCGATTCAGGTGTGTTGGAAAAACAATAGACGTAAATCTTCACGGCTTATTTGGAGACGACAATATAAAAATAAGCGGCATAGGTACCGCATACGATCAGCTAAAAGCATAGGCCTATCTAAAATCTTCACATCAACTAGCAACACACGATTTGGAAGACGCATAGCTTCAGGCCACCCACTATCTCTGCATCTCTGTATCCAACGTTCGCTTTTATACCTACAACTTAATTCCTAATAGATTTTTGCCTCGTTGAATAGACGTTAATTGAAGTGTGATTTGAAACCGAATATGTTTAATAGGAAGAACTCTACCGGAGGTAACAATTACTGAGATGTGATTAATAAATCAAAGATGACCAGTTGTAACCGTAGGCGAACTCTCTGTTTAGATTTCATTCGCGAAATTTTTTCAACGCTTATGGTTAATTAATCATCGTAAAAATATGTTATAATATGCGCTCGCTGTGTTTGGGATTTTTCTGCGTCTTCGGTGGATAGTCTAGTTCTGGGTGCCGACAGATTTTATCGCATGGTCTACTTTAATGATGATAAATTGGCGAGTTTTTGAAAAACCAACACGATGAACAAGTGGACCACTTTTTGATTGCATGAGAACAAGATTTTATTAAAAACCAGTTTTGTTCATTTTCTTACTTTTCAAAATTATACCCAACTGCTGTTATTAACTGATTTTAACACCCCTGAGCGCGAAATTTCCTTTCATGAAAAAAAAAATCATCCATTTTATTTTGTTTGAATTTATTATAGCATAATGAATAATTTAGGACTTTAGTAACTCAAATTCTGTGATGTAGATTTAAATTCATTTCTTCCAAAATCAGTGTTGCAAAATTAAATGTAATGAAACCTTGAAAGTTATAAAACATTCATAATTTTGTAAATTATGGATTAAAATCATAGAGAAACAATTATTTATGGGTTAATTTCTTAATCATGTAAAAAGAAATGAAAATAAATGAAATAAAAAATAAGAAATACTTTTTTGTGGATGAAGAGAATTTGGTGCTTAGGTGTGTTAAAATCAGTTAGACACAGTGTACCTATGTAGTAAAAAATGGAACAGTTTTCAGTTATTGTTTATCATTAATATTAATATCAGAATCTAAATAAGGAGTAAAGTAAAAGTATACTCCGAGGGGAGTGGGGTATTTACTTGCATTAAACTTTCGTATATTAACTTATTCTTCTCAAATTTAGAGAGACTTCTGTAGATGACATTGGGAAAGGAGTCTTGATTAAAAATGAGTTTCGTTGAAAATAATATCAATTAACCAACACATGTCTTATCAAAATCCATCCCACCCCATTCCCACTTCAAAACAAAATCGAAGGCGAGGAATTCTTTGTTTAGGAAGTAGGTATACTACCCACTCCACTATAAAGAGCTGCGTAAAACTTTTGACTTTTCAACGTGACTGTAGAGATCTGAAGATGGTCTCAAATCCTGATGAAAATAGCAATAGAATTCATCATCTCGAATCTCATTACTTCGGGAACTCCTTGGTGCTTCCCAAAAGGTCCTAGAAGTTCAATATATGGTGAGAGCATTTTGAGTTCTAAGTGAACAACTGCAACATACCAAAATTTCATCAAAATTAAATGTTCTTTTTTATTTCACTACGCCTTGACCATAATTCGAAATCCAAATTGGATTCATATCCTCAACTGACTTTGAAATAATTGTTAAAAATTCAACTCCGGAGTAATCTTTAAAATTGGATTCTGACTTAACAAGAACAACTGCAAAAAATATACAAGGTTATGGAGTTGATTTGACTTCACTTCTATTCTGGAATTTTTTTCATTAAAAAAAGAAATAAAAGATAAGTCTTTTGGTAGATGGTGAATTTTTCAGAATGACTCCGCATGACTTTCAACACCTGACTCGATATAAATCTTGATTTCAGACAGGAGCGGTAATCTGCAATTGTCCACAGGTTGCTCATGGTATTTTTATTGAAAACATTTTTGCTTTTCTCCCTTATGTAAAAAGTGGCATGGGTGCCATTTAACAGGACTTTTCATACTGAGTTGAATAATGAAGCTGAAACAGAAAATAATCCATTATTAATAGCTATTAGCTAAGTATATGTTTATGAACATGAAGTGAGGAAAAGTTATTATTCAAGAGACCGAATTCAACACTTTTATTTCTATTTTTGTATGAATTATAAATTGTTGAAAATTAATAAGTTACTTGGACGATTATTAGGTATTGCTAATGTTCCAAATTTTTCCTTTTCTGTCCTCAGTAATTGTTGAGAATTTAAATTTTTTCGTGCGAATTTTCACATGTTTCTTCGACGCGCTTAAATTCAGGCAATACAAGTTCTACCACCCATGACTTTGGAATAATTCTCAAAACATGATTGTTGACTCGGCTTGTGCATGAGAGCAATTCTCCCGAAAAACGAAATTTCTTCCACGTCCAACTCAATCCAGTTACCCAGTAGTCATTCATGGAAATCATGTACTTATACTATGAATTTGAACTCATTTTTGACTTCATTGACTCCGGAAAGATTTTAAATTTGGAATAGATTTTAATTTATTGGTTATTTCATTTTGAATTCAAACTCATCAGAGTAATTCCAGCTCTGAGGTTATTGAATGAGTTATGTAGGTATCTTTGAGATATCTCAGAAAATATGGTGCCTAAGAAGTGAAATGACTTTCTGTTTCTTCCATTGTGAAAATTGTAAAGTCCAAATAAAGCAATTAAATTAAAAATTGTAATTTCAAAAAAAAAGTGCATTCAAGAAGAATTTTTGGATACTTCATACAATTGTTAAAAACAAATTAACCGACTACCACGATTCCTACATTACGTCGATTAAAGGGGAAAATAACACCACGCAGAATACGAATTAATCAACCTTGAAAACAATCCTTCGTACGAAAACAAACGATAGTCAATATTTAACGTGAACCCTCACCTCACACGTTTAACTCTAATTTCGGCACCCTAGAAACTGCATTAGAAGTTTGGAACGCACCACGCCACATGTGTTCGCTGTTCACCCCGATGCAAGAAAAAATATGATTTACTCGAAATATCGATTACTAATGTGAAGTTCATTTAAATGCGCGCGAGACTCGTGTTTACTAGCCTAAAGCTGGTACGAACAAGTTAATACGAAGGTAACAAGACGACTACAAAAGAAGTCCTGTTTTTATTGTTATTACGACAAAAGCACGACATTTTGTCAGATGCACGTTCAGTAAATGCAAAGGAAGCATCACGGAGGCTAGGTGCTTAACGGTATGTCGTGAAATAGTGCCGTCGTGTTTTTTAATATGTTTATGTGTTCGTTGATAAAACCGCGGGTCCGACAAAGGAATAATCTCCACCTCCATCCTGCAACTATATAATGAGTACTATCATTTATACTATCACATTACAGGTACTTCGGTTGTCGGTTACTTGTCTCATTATGTTTTTCGTTCGCGAGCACTGTGTAAAGGTAAGCGATTGTTTTTATTGTGTTGGTATGTAAATTAGTATTTATTGTTTGGAAATATTGTGTCGATTTTATTGGTTGATTTTTCAATGTTGGTATGTGAACGGAATGTTTTATTCGGTGAACTTTTTAGTTTAATTTTTAATGACTTTTTTTTTTAAATTTAGAATGATTAAATATTTTTCTTCCTTTATTTTGTTATTTTTTGAAGAAATTGAGTGACCAATTTGGATGTTATGATTTCTTATAAATCATATACTTTAATTTCAACCCATTACATGTACATATTTTAGACGGTACCAACTTAACTTTTATTAAAATTTTGAGTTTTATTCCTAAACAAAATAATAATTAAATATATCATTTTTGTCAACTATTCCAAGTTTGAAAGATGAATCATTTTCCTCCTTAGAGGAAGTTACGAAGTAGTATTTTTTTTATTTTAAGCCAATGCAAACGTATCAAGAACTTCCAATTTCAAATGAGTAAAATTCTAAATTAAAAATAATGATTAATTTTCATATTTTTCACAAAAAATTTCCTAATTGTTTCTGTGTTTTTCTCTTATTAAAAAAAAAAAGAGGGGAAAAAAGAAACTTCATGAGGTCACAGACCTTTGTGAAATAAAGTACGTGAACTGTAGAGTGAATTTTTTCAATAACATTAAGCTGATTCCTTACTATGACCTCATTATTGACGAATTTATATTCGCACTTTGCAATGAACCCATACCCGGAAACTTCGAAAAAAAAAAATTAATATAATGGATTATCCCCAGTTATCTAAAAATATTTTCATTTCCCTTAATGTCATTTAATATTTTTTGCATGAATTGAAATTGAATACCAATTTTTTTTCAGGTCGTCGCCGTAATTTTATTAGTGAGTGCTTGCTCGGTGCATGGTGAACCACCGATACATTCCAGTTATTTACCACCAAAACAAGATGAACAATCGCAGACTCAGTTTTCAACTTCTGCACCAACGCTGAATAATTTTAATTCGAATTTTCAGCCGATTGAGACGTCGGTTTCATTTACTACCAACGAACCGATCAGGTCGTTTATTTCTTCAAGTGTTCCTACTTCAGGAAGCATCGTTGATCCATTGTCAAAAGGTTACAATCAAGGTAGGTACGGAAGTTATTTAAGCAATAAGTTATCAAATAATGGTGGAGGTTTTAATTGGCCTTTTAATGAACTTACAGGAGTTGCTCAACGAGTGGCTGGAGAAAATAAGGGATATTTCTATCAACCGCCGAGTCCTACATTTGGAGTTCCTGGTGATGAGGGTACACGAAGTCCAAATCAACCTGAAGCATTGACAAATTCCGTATCATTGGGCACTTCCAATTCATATTTTAATATTAATGAAGGATATATAGGTTCATCTCTTTCTGTATCTTCGACATATGGTGTTCCAAATGGGGGAAATACACCATCACCTGGTTCTAATATAAATTTTCAGCAATCAGCAAACAATGCATCACCAACGTCTTATCGTCCATCAATCAATACTGCAAATTTTAATGCACTTTCCACACTACATGGAGCTCCAAGTAATCCTCAAGGTACTTCTAGTTGGAGAAAAGAACAACATAAGTCATCGAGTAGTTATCAGACACCTGATGCACAATTTCAACCCCAATTTTCCTCATTGGAGCAATCCAATGTAGGAAATAATGGATATCCTTTTGATACTAACAGAGGTGTTCCTCAAACATCCTATAGACCTCCTTCGACTTTTCCTAAAGACAAAAATTCGGTATCTGCTGTGAATATGGTTTCACCCTCAACCTCTTACGAACTACCTGGGAATTCTTTTTCTTTGAAAGGAGTGTCGCAGGGCTTCACACCACAAGTTCCTGGGGGTACTGTCCAAAAACCATTTGCTTCTTTTGCAATGGGAAGTCAAAATTCACCCAATGAGGAACGTCCTTCCCCTTCATCGTCATATAGCCAACCTTCAAATTCGCCTATAGGTGGGTATAGTCATGAACGTCCATCATCGTCATATGGGCCTCCTTCCTTAAATTCACCGATAAAACAAAATCAAACACCTCAGTTATCGTATCGTCCATTTTCTTCAAATTCACCAGAATCCCAATTTAATCAAGAACCCCAAAATCAGGCTCAGTCATCTTCTTCGTATAACACATCTCAAAATTCACGTGATATAGGATATAATCGAAATAATACAAGTCAAGTTAGACCATCTTCATCTTATAGTCCATCTTCTTCAAATTCACCGAATAATGTATATAGTCAAGATGTGCGGAATCAAGGACGTCCTTCTTCGTCTTTCCTTCACAGTGCACCCTCTTTTGGAACTTCGCAAGAAACTGGGTACAATGTGGCAACAGAAAACCAAAGATATCCATCTCCCTCTTCTAGTAATGGCTTACCTCAAACTCCATTAGGAAATGAATATAGCCAACAGAGACCAAATGAAGGAAGTCTTTTTTCATCGAACTCGCGCCCTTTTAACAACCTTCCTATATCCTCATATGGTCCACCGCTAAGTGAACCAAATTCTCCTTCTAGCCAATTTGGTAGTGGCAAATCTCCATCATCGACATTTTATCAACCGTCGTTGAACCAGTTTCAAGTTCCTTCAAAACCTGGACAGCAGAATATCTTTCTAACTTCTCGACCACAAGATAGCTTTCCTGGTTCCACGTTTGGTGGCAGTAATTTCCCCAATAAACCAAACACTAATGCTCCTTTAGGAACATTTTCTTCGTCACAAAGTAATTCTCCTGCGAATTTGTTCGAACAGGGTTTTTCTTCATCCAGCTTTCCTTCATTTTCTTCTTCCCCTACTGCGTCTGGTTTTGGAGGTAACTTATCGCCTACTTATGGAACACCGATATCTAATGGCAATAATGCATTTACTTCCGATAAAAGTTCTTCATTTAATAAACCATCGATAGGCACCACTCCGAGTGCAAGTGGACAGTTCTTCAATGATGATAGGAAACCATCGCTCGAATATGGCACTCCTCCAAATCAAGGTATTTTACAGTCAAATGCTAGACCATATGATTCGACGTATAACAGGAATCCATTAGAAAACCGTCAGCCATCAGGATCACCCAACGATTTTACAGGCGGTGAAAATTCTTTAATTAATCCTACTTTTTCAACAAATTTTGGAACTGGTAATACGTCCCCTGGGCAAGATAGTTTTGAAAATGGTTCAGCCTCGTCTTATTTACCACCAAGCTACGATCCTACTGGATTCCCTAGTAGCGTACCTTACCCTTCTATTACGTCACCTCACGACAGTTTGATTCCATCAACATCATATACTTTACCAAGCGGCGAACCGAATACTTCGAAAGAGAGACCTTCTAATGTGTTGAAAAATGCCAATCGGAACGTTGGCTCAGATCTTATCACAGGAGCGTCAACATCTCCATTTAAACCCTTCAAAGATGATAATGCGGGAATTTTTAATGGTACAAATACGCCATCGAGAGCTTCTTATGAAAAATCCAATGAAGTAATCAATAACGATATTTCATCCACTGGAACAGATTCGGTAATTTGTATGAGTCTTTAAGTAACATTGAATTTTTCTCTCTAGGTGACTGATTTCTATGTGTAATTTTTTAGTCTGAGCCAGCTAGCTACGAATTCAACTACAACGTCAAACAAGCTGATACGGAGTTCAATCACCAAGAATCCAGAAATGGAAATACCACTTCGGGTTCATATGGTGTTGTGTTGCCAGATGGAAGAAAACAAGTTGTCGATTATGAAGCTAATCAGGAAGGATTTCACCCTAAAATCAGATACGAAGAAAATACACGCAGTTCTCCGCAACAAAATCAAGATACTGTCAGTAAACAAAACACTGCATTTAGTTCACCTCAAAATGAAGGGTATAATTATTCGCCCAATTTTGGTAGCCAAGAATATAGTCGTCCTCAAGGCACCAATACCAGTCCTACATCGTTCAATGACTTAGGATCTAGTCCCCAATACAATCAAGAATTGCAACCACCTTATCCTAATAGCCTGAATTATAATCAAGGTAATTTTGATGACAATCAAGATTCCTATAGCCCTCAATCACAAAGCTCTGCATTAAATTTTAATACCTATAAAAATCAAGGAACAAGTCCAAGCAACCAGTATTCTTCGTTCAGTCCCCCTCAAAGTGAACAGAATACTGGGTCGTCATCGCCATATAATTCTGATCAAAATTCACCTCCACAATTCGATACAAATAGTCAAGGATATAATTATAATCCAAATCTAAGTAGTAATGTAAATAATGCGGTTACTGTTTATGATTCTTCCAGTGATGAGGGATATCCTAGAGAACTAAACATTAAAAATGGAGCTAAACAAGTGCCATTTTTCACTTGAGATACACTATAAAAAAGTTAATTTTGATTGTGCCATTCTAAAAATAAGAGTCAAATGTTTCATTTGATTTCCATTCGAGTAACCAGTCCCTTGATTCAAGTTTTTACAAGTATATCACAACGCCAAAATATTAATTTAAAGAGGTAATATGGTGTTGAAAAAAAGAAGGAAGGGAGTTGTATAAGGTGTTCATTAGGTACCTACGATTTTATTTATTATTTTTGCATTTTTTAAATTGTAATTAGATAGAATCATTTTATGTTGTCAATTGTTCTAGAAAATATAAAAAATATTTTTTTAAACTTTAAATAAAATTTTTCTTCTGAATTGCGCTTGATTCTCAAAATAAAGATATATGAACTTAGATAGTTCATCTGGGGCTAACCACATCATGGAGGGAGCTGTAGCTGTTTTTTTGGTTTTCTACTTTTATGTTTAAGATAAAATTTACTAAGGAAGCTCAGATTTTTCCTTCAACATCCTTCGCCTCTTTGACTGCAGGCTTATAAAGACATGTATTTTGATCCCTTAAAAATGTAAAATAAGGTAGTGTTCCCAAAATACGCCTTGTTTTTGAATATTCCAAATGGCTTTTTTTCGAAAACTATGATAATAGGTATTGGAGAATGTGATGACACAGGTTGATGCAGGATTAAAAATTGAGTAAAGGGAGTGAAAAAGGACATCAAAATAATGATAATTGACGAAGTTATTACTTGTTGAAATTTGGTGTTCGATTTTTGCGTACTGACGAGTAAAGTAAAAAAATTATTATTTTATAATAAAATCGATTACGTGGAGATAAGAAAGCTTTATATAAATTTTAAACCTTTAAGCTAATTTATTTTCAGAGATTTCTTATCGTATCAGCATTCAAAGGGAGCTGTACACGAATTTGTATAGAAAATCGAGTACTCTGATTAAGCCAACGCTTTTCCATTGCAATTAAGACTTTAATGTAGCAACAAAGATCCCATAGCATACTCTATAAATGCAATATTCATTTTTGAATTTTCATCGTCTTAGTGATACAAATACGCAAAGAAAAAAGTAATTGGTCATCGTAGGAAAGTAGAAGGAAGGTTTGAAGAATTTATATGCCCAGACAAGCAATCAATTGTTACTGATAAGTTAAAATTCATTATAGTTTGCATAGATGTAGGTTGAGATGAAGATTATTATTTTGCCAATTTGTTTGCAAATCTTATCGATTATTTGTCATTTTTAACAATTATTTTATTATTGCCATTATATGGGGCACAGGTGACTAAATATGCTAGAAAAAGCCCTTTTTTAATTTGTTATTAAAGGAAAACTATGAATTATTTAACAATTTGATTCACACAACATGATTACTCATTCATTCTTCTACTCGTATAAAGAATTGCTGCTTCCTATTCATCAAACTTAAATTAAAGGGTAAAAAATGCTATTAAAGTGCAGCTGGGCCTATTTGAGCGCAGTGCCTTATATAAGCACTCAAATTACTTGAGAATAAAAAAATCTATTTATAATTGAAAGAGATGTAACCTCTTTCAATCATAAAGCATTTGCTTGCATATTTTTAGCTGAATTTTTAACTAAAAAACGACAGCTATTACAGCTTACCTCATTTGGGAAGGGAAGGTCGGGGGAGGGTGGGGTCCTCAAATCTTTGTGTTTCAGACCATTTGTAATCATCTGGCAAATGTTCAACTTTTTGGTATATATAGATATAGTTGTTAATGTATTATTGCGAGATCCATTATATACACAGTGATTGCGAGATCCGATTTGAGATTTTTCCAGATTTGTGATTAGGATGTTAAATGCAGTTTTTTGGTGCAAAAATTTTCAAAAAAAGAGCAATGTGAACATGAAAAGTTTAAATTATGTATGATGCGCGCTTTTCAAAAATGTTGATGAACAGCAAAAAAAAAATAAAGGCTCATTAGACGCCCAAGTAACCATTTGAATCAACGCTGGATCTCTCTCTGCGCTGTTGTTATAGAGGCGAGTAGAAAATCGGGCAGATCTCGCTTTCACTATCAAACATATAAGAAATATATAAAATATATCCATACGTAAATCATAGCTAAACCGAGATCCGGCTGAAAACTTACCTACACGATGTACTGGACCTCGCAAACAACGTGTGCTATGTAAAACGTTGCGAGATCCGGCAAACGGATCTCATGATCTCGCAATAACTGTGTATATATAGAAATGATCTCGGTTTATATGTTTTTATATGTATATAGATATAGTTTTAGTCATAGTGGTGCCCGTTTTAAGCATACGAAGTCATTGTGGTGCCCGTTTTTAACGTTGTGGTGCCCAAATCGGGCACCACAAGGTCTTTAAGCTAAAATCTATCAGAAAATGATCGTCTCACCTCTCTGGGTCCACAGCTGAAGTTTTAGGGGTGGGCACTACAATGACTATATTTATATATTAAAAATTAAACCCCTTATAAATACTGGAGTTTATGGTGTACATGCCTTGTGGTGCGCGATATGGAATCCTCAGAAGACACTTTCTTTATGGTGCCCGGCATATGGCTGGGCGCCTCATAGCTCAAAATATGCAAGGACACCACAAGATATTGAATACCTATATTCATATATATATATATACCAAAAAGTTGGACATTTGCCAGATGATTACAAATGGTCTAAAACGCAAAGATTTGAAGATCCCACCCTCCCCTGAACTTACCTTCCCAAATCAGGTAGGCTGTAATAGCTGTTGTTTTTTAGTTAAAAACTCAGCTAAAAAAAAAGTTCAGATACAAAATGATATGATACAAGCCCACAGATCAAGTTCTCCTCATTTCCCTGCGGTTTTTAGTGTTGGTTACGCGCGAGAGTATTGAAGAGTATTCAGTCTTAGTAGATTAACGAACGTTTATTGAGTGTTAATATAAAGGGATCGCGTTACGAGACTGACTCTATCACCAGTTCTCGCCAACGTTCTTTTTCTTAAGATTACGTGAAAAATACAGAGTGGGGTGACGTCACCCGCGCTGTCGCTAAGGTTAGGAAAAGGCGAACCAGTTTTTTTGTTGGTGTATTGCCCAGCCGGGAGGTTACAAAAAGACCTCGTACCTGACACAGGATAGAGGATGAAAAGTCATAAAAGGGAGAACGAAGAAAGGTCGGAAAGGAACAATATATAACGGGACGTGGACAATACGCTGATGATCGAGAAAGCGCGAGGCGGCGAAAGATGGTCGCCGCAGTACTCTCCCCTAGTGACAGTGATACAAAAAATGAGCCGAACAGAAATGATGTAAAAAAAAAATAAAAATAAAATAGAAGGGGAAAAAAATGAAATGAAATCTTACAAAAAAGTTAAGACGAACAGGATGTGCGATAGTAGTAAAAGGTTAACATATGTGAATATAAGTAGTACACAAGAAATGTTGCATAAGAAGTAAGGTTGATGGTTTTATAATATATATACATTAATGAATGATGATACAGCGGTAATAAACACTAAAAAATGCAACGATTTTTTTTTTTACAAAATATTTTACACAATAATTATTGTATACAGATATTAGGGAATGTTGCTTATAATTACGAGGAAAAACGTACCACTGGTTTTACATGCCTACCATACCGAGTTTGAACAATGGGTTCGGCTGTATTGGTCTGATTAGACATGTGGACAGGTAGCTTGGGATCGGATTTTACAATATGCGTATTTTTGTTGGATGGAGTTCCGGAAAATATATACGCGGGTTTTAGGCGGTCAATAGAAACATTGACTGGCTTATTTCGGTACTCTATTTGGAATGTTTTTTCAAAACGCTTGAGGACTTTATGAGGTATAGAATACGAGACAACTAGCGGTGGGCGATGTGTATCAGTGCGTAGAAAAATATGAGAGCATGAATTTAGATCGGTTGGAATATACACTCTCCGATGGGTATCGTGATGTTGCAGTTAACGGATAGATTTTGAGGCATCTGTGATAGTTTGAAGAATTTCATAACGTTGTTTGGGAACTACTTCCACGAAAAAATCGCCTGAAAGTCGAAGGGGTTCTCCGTACAATGCTTCCGCTGGCGTCCAATATCGAAGTTCATTTTCGGCCAAACGTAGCGAGATGAGATTAAATGGCGAGTACGACGAATACCTGGATAGGCTGGGTAATGGTATTGAGAAAAAATTCTATGATTAACGGAAAATTCCACAAACTTTGCGCAATGCTATAGAAGGACCTAATGCATCAAATGAGCTGAAATTTGGTAGACTTATTGCGAGTGTACTATAGAATATTCCTTTATACTTTCCGCGCCATATTAAAAAATTTTGGCCCCTTTTAAAAGGAGAAGAGGTACAAAAGGAGGTCAAATTACACCAAACTCTTAGATTCCCTACTTCAGTTCATATAGACGAAGCATACAAAATTTCACGTCTCTATCTTCATTACTAGTGGAGAAAACCCGATGACCTCAAATCAAATTATTGTTGACCTAAAAATGGGTATAATTCGCTTAGTTGAGAGGCTAATAATTCGACGAGTTTTTGTCGTAAAGCATTCAATCTATACCGTATTTTGAAGCTTTCGACGAGATCTTTAAAATAAGCTATAAATATATCCATTACGACCCGTAGTTTAGGTAAAAATTACATACACGCTATAGAGTAAATTCTGTTCGCAGAATGTAAGCAGAGTCGGCAGTTGCTCGTGTTGACGGGCATTTTCGTTCGTTACCATGGCAATTTGGTTGGGTTTTGAATTTGACTCGTAGAACTACCATTCTTCTTGATTATGAAATTCGAAGATTCCATTACCCAACCTATCAATTCGGTCTATCTAATGATAAGAAGGTATTGAAACTCAAAAATGTATAATTAGGTATCTTATCATTTTTAATTTCATGTAACTAATAAAAAAAATTCTACGGTGCCTATATAAAATAATAATTTGAGATTTAGATTTTCATTTGAAAGAATTAGTTTGACTTCGATGAGATCAGTGAACCCTTATCTACGAGTGATACGCGGTTCATAAAATGGATAATGCTCTAAAATGTTTATTTTCCTATCCTTAGTTCAACTCTTTCGACTATTTTACTATTTTGTTGTTTGATGACATCGTATCAGGTCAGTCATTTTTTTTTTTTTTAGTTCAACTCTTTCGACTATTTCACTATTTTGTTGTTTGATGACATCGTATCAGGTCAGTCATTTATGTTTTTTTTTTTAATCTGTCAACCTATTTAATTGATTCACCCGCACCCGAGAGTTCGGCACTCCCCTCGTGATACGCAGTAAATTTGAAACTTTGCCCTACCGCTTCGCAACCGAGTTCAAAATCAATTCGTTCGCGAATTTTTCTTTTCAATTTTTCCATACTGAAGAAGGCCAAAATTTTTAGTTCGCGACGTAAGCTTCGCGGGAGTTTATCTATTATCATGAGTGGTGCCGATCTAAATCGAGACGCACCTTCGTGAGTTTCCCGAAAGTACTTTCCCATTTTTGAATTTCTACCAGGCCTTTTTCGGTGGTGTTAAAGAGAGGTACCACCATATACGCATACTCTTTAATTGCGCTTTCTGGGACCAGAATACTCGAAAAAAGGCACCACCAAATCTGAGTATGACCGTGTACCAAACGAATGGTAGTTTTCCTTATGCACTTATTCGGCATTCATCTCATCACCTACCTTAGCTCTCGACTGACAAAATTCCATCAAATTATCATGGGTGGGAAGGGGAGCGAAAGGATCGAAAGTAGGCCGTTTTTGGTTATCTCCCAATGACCTATTCACATAAGACCCCTCTTCGGCGATCGTTGATAAATTTTGTGTTCCACCGTTTGGCCTATTACTAAATTCAAACCTATTTGACCGTCCAGTTATCACCCATAAAGAGGTCATTACTGAATTATCAACTTTACGAGGAAGTGCCATTACAAACCGGCTACCATCGATAAAATTACGCCATAAAAATGATATCGAACGATAAATTAATATAGGAATTCAAAAGCGATATGGAGGTCGAAAACGTCGTCCAATAAATTATGAGACTCGCTATACTCGCCAAGTACTCTCACAAAATTTCTGTAAGACAGAGTACTCGCTTAGTACTTTATCAGTCTCAGGCAAAAGATGCGAAATGCGATGTAAGTTAAAATTTATTATTGTATGCGAGTGCGTTACACGTAGTATAATTGAATGATAATTACTTCATCTTATTGAAAATTTCATGCTGAAACCTTATTTAAAAATTTGGTTGAAAAATCGTTCGAAACTGGATTTACCACTTATAAATTTAAACAAATTTCTCTCCCTTAAAATAAATGAAAACTGTTGAATTAACACTCGAGCCATGTTGCTTAGATCCTAACTCATACACGAAGTTCAATGAGAACGCCTTCCAAGCAAAATTCTTTACGCTGTATTGTTCCCGCAATGCAGTTTATAATAATTAGTTTGTAAGTAGGAAAATGAGCCTACTCCGCTAAGGCCTACTATATCGGTCCTGCTAATGGCAACATCGCATTTTCTTTTTACCTCCCTTCACTTTGCTTCATCAGACTGTAGTTGCACTTGCATGTTCTCAAGTCAGTCACTCAAGGTAGGATCAGCTTTATGCGGAGGTTTCCTCCAGGCATGCGACCAAATAAAGAGTGATGCGGAGGTTTTCTGACACATGCGACTACTGAAGGTAGAGGTTGAAGATATAAATTGGACTTCAAAATTCATACTTGTGTAATAATCGGAAAATGTGTAATTCTTCGATAACAATCGTATCACGTCACTGCAGAATGTGCCCAATGATGGGGTATAACAGAACTTGGATTTTCAACTTTTATACCCCAAATAAATAAAAAGTGTCCAAGCTTGGGGTAAGGAAGAATGTACTCTCCACAGTCTCAGCTACTACCCTAATTTTCCACAATTTTATTTGAACTAGATTTATCGAGTTATGAATTTTCAATAATTTCCTCATATAGTATTTTGGAGTCAAAATTAGATTTTCAACACCAATACCTGAAATAATAGAAAGTGCATAGGGATGTGGTATGACAGAAGGTATACTCCCTAACATACCAACTAGAACTACTTATCGTACTTTAATGAACCTTGTATGCAGCTAAGGTTTTTGATTTATGACATTTCAGTAAATTTTTATCGTTCATAAATTTGGATGTGAAGTTTGGGTTTTCAAACCCTATACCCAGAACACCAAAAAGTGACCAAGGATCGGGTATGAAAGAATGTACTCGCTACTGTCTCAGCTACTCGCCTAATTTTCTAGAATTTTGTTTAGAGCCGAAGGGTTGGGGTTCTGAATTTTCAATAATTTTTTCATAATTGTATTTAAAGTTGAAAGTCAAATTTGGATTTTCAATCTGTATACCCAGAACACTAGACAGTGGGCAAGGATTTCAAATTTACCAACTTTCCAGAAGTCAAAGGGGAAGCTTTCCCCTTTTGGTGCGTCCAGGTTTTCAATTTATGAAATTTCAATAAATTTTTATTCTCTATCAATTTGGAAACTATAAATTCAGATTTTCTGAATTTTGTAAACACCAAAGTTTTCATGTTATGAATTTTCAAAAATGTTTGTTTGTTTTAGCTTTGCCAAACGCATATTTATCAACAATTAATATAACAATAATGGGAATTCAAAAGATATTGTTTATTAAATTGCTATACGCAATTTTAGTATTTTCTACTGAGCAGCTAAAACAAGATCCTCGAAATAGAGTGAAGTTAATGTATAACAAAGAAATGATTTCCAATGGTTATATCAACTTTCGTCCTGTATTATACCAAGAAGAAGAATTAATTGAATTTGAAGCATTTCTTGCAGGAACCGAAGTTTTTATCGACAAATCTCTATTTATACATTATATTCATCAATACGACGTAAATTGGATCGGCCCCCTTGCAATTACTGCTCCCTCTAAGTGGGGTAAGAGCACGTTAATAGCAATGCTGGAGTTTTTCTACATAGTGGAACTAGATGTGAATTGTAAACAAGTTGATATTGAAACCACTAACGCTTTTAAGTTTTTCAATTATGGAGAAATTTCCTATCACAACAAAACATATTCTTTTGATTCCCCCCCTTTACTTTCGGGTAATGAATATGAAGAAATACGCAAGAAATATCTTGGGAAACAACCCATACTCGTGATTTCATTCTTATCACTTTTTACAACAGACGTCGATAAGTACCAAAACTTGAAAAAATTACTGTTTGCGGCATTATCACGTTCAGGCTATCTCAAAGTTATTAACTACTTTTGTTCAACTCATAAAAATATTCACGGGGATACATCATTTGGAGCAAAACACCTTTGCCATGTCTACAAATCTTTTTTCTTCGAAGCGGATGCGGGTAATCATCACATTTTAAATATAATAGTGATGATGTTATATGATTATTTCGACAAAAAGGTGGTTCTCATAATCGATGAGATGGATCAGTATCCCAAAGATGTATATGAAACTGTAGGGCTCAGTATAGGAAAACAAAATGAATGCATTCGGTTTTATGTTGACATTCTAACATCTGTTACAAAAGGAAACCAATATACATTGTATACACTGATAGTTGGAGTGTTTCCATTCAGGTTTCCTGGAATCTCTACAATAACGCCTCAATTCACGCGTTATTTTACTGAAGAGATGCTCCCTTTTTTCGGTTTATTAGATAACTTGGCAAAGGATCTATTCAAGAAGGCTAAATTAGATACTGAAAGAGAAAAGCAAATGAATAATTCGTATAATCATTATAGAAGTCCTAATTGCATGGATATCAGTTTTTATAATCCATATTCTGTCTTGTTAAACTTGCATATGGAGTCTAAGAACCCCTGGGCTGAAGTTAATCGCCAAGTAAACTTTATTAAAAAAATTGTCGAAAATGATGTATATGTAAGAAATAATTTGTTTTTGTTATTACAAGGTGAATGCATTTGGATGGATTACCGCAAAGATAAGGAACATATACCCGATATGGAAACATTTATAGGGGTAGATGCTCGGGTGTTCAAGAGTGGATACTTTTACATCGATTTTAAATACCATTTGTGGTACGCGGGATATGTCACAATTAGTGATACAGAGAAATTTTATGATAATAAAGATAACACATCTTTCATGAGCAGAAAGAAAATAAAGGAACATTTAGAAAGACGAAGACCTTGGACAAAATTTTGCTTATCCATTCCTAATGACGAAACTCGTGAAGTTTTTGAGTTTTTATTACATTTACCTAAAAAACTTCAAATGGAGGCTCTCGCATTATTTAATGACATTATGAAAAATCATTCGCTATCAGTATCTCAATTTGGTCAGGTTTTTGAATTAATGATCAATAATATTCCAAAAATAATGATGAAGGGAAGCGAGATGTATTACTATAGTTTTCTATTCAATGAGATCATTGAGAAGTTCGGCAGACTTTATAATTATGAATATATAGAGATGGATCATAGTATGAAAGAGAACCAAGTGGAACAGCCGGATATCGTTATACACAACAATCATAGTGGAGTTATCATCGAAGTGAAGTTCAACATCAACGATAAGAAATTCAATGAATATTTCGATTTACAATTATGCTCTTATGGGATTAGATTCCACCAAGCTTATGAACAAGTAAAAATATTAAGACTTATTTGTTTACGAGTATGCGAAAACAAGGATAAAACAGTTAATGTGACGATCAAAGAATATGAACCTCTGAAGTCCCAAGAAGATTTCAATAATTTAGAAACTTTATGCAATAAAAATAAATTAACATACGCAAGTAAACGCAAGCGGTCTTCTAGAAACCCCGATACCACAAAGCGTCGCAAAAGTAAGTCAGTAAGATTAATTTTCATTTCACTTAAAAGATACTAATAGTTAATCAATCTGTGCTCGAGCGATAAGTATTTATTCCAGGCTGAGTGGTTGTGATTAGAGTAATGGAGTGTCAACAGTATCAATATAGTAGGTTATCACATTTCAAGGTTTTTAAGAAAACTGCTATCTGCAAAATAATGAAGTTTTCCCATGCTGCATAACTTGTGTCTAACTGTCTATCTACCCAATAGAATGCATCAATCATCAACAATCAGTTTCAACTACACAGAGTCGCTCGAGGCAGATTCGCGCATCTACATATTATATAGTTATTTCACCTCGCATAGTTTTCACTTCTTTTCGCGTTAGATAATAAGTAATATTATTTAATAAAATTTCAGATACTAGAACCATATTTACTATGAAACCATCTTCTGATATTGAGAAACTAACCTCTAAAATCACTGAAACGAATGGAAGTCCTACGATGCTTGCAACAGAGGGAAAAAATGTGGAATCTAAGGGCACTAGTCTCCCAAATGCTTAGAACTATTTCGATCATGATTTATAGATTGTTTAATTATACCTAATGCTTTTGAGATTAGATTCGGACTATTTGGACTTTTGAAAGATTTATAGGACCATTTCGAGCCTTATCCGGTTGTTCCATCCCAAAATACAGTATGTACCATAGAAACGTTGTACCTTGTGACTGGGAGTAAAAATTTTAATTCCATTTTTCTATTTTTTTGATTGTGTAAAATGTGAAAATAAGTGTTATAAACGATAAGAAACTTTTATTTGTTATTTACATTCTAATTATGATCATGAAAGGCATAAAAACAATGTTTATCTGTAGTGATACAAAGTAGCGCACCAGATGTTCTTATCTTATAGGTATGCATTATTTTTACATCGTAATGTTTTTAAGCTTAGTCAGTAGCCAACGTGATCACACCAGATATCTTGCACTGCTCTCATTTCTGATTTAGATGTACATAGTATCTATATATACTTCTACATCTATTGGTTGGTCTACTGCAAATATAGAAGGCATAACTCCTTATCTGGGGGAAAATGCTCACGAATCACATCATGAAGATGTTGACGTTGGATGACCACATCAACGTGATAAAGTTATAAAAACTAGGATTTCTCAGGGTTAGGCACGATTCGAATCAATCGATATTCGAATCATTTTTAAGGAGATTCGTCGTTATAATTGATTCATATAATGATTCGAATCTAATATTGATGATTTCTCGAAAATTATAACGATTCGTGATTCGAATAGAGGATTCTTGTGCGTTTGCGTTTCAGAATATTTAGATGATGATTCAGGTAATGAGTATGACTATTTTAACTGCGAGAATCTCGCTTTCACATCATCATCATGATGGTATTTCACCCATGATGCTGTAGAATCTAGCGTTATAAATTGCTAAAATATCTGCTCCCTCGTCAGCGTCAGCACTTTTTTTTCTTCATTGTGCATTTTCAAAAAATCTATGTAAATAGAACAGAAAATTAGAATATCGTAGAAATAACACATAAATATGTATTTATATAATTGCCCACCTATCAGGATTTTGTAGAAAAACGAACTACCAAAAGACTTCATTTTTTGTTTCCATCATATTCTTCATTGCACAGATGTTTCGCCGCATATTTCATTGAGAATTAATTTCGTTTTTGAACTTATGTCATACTTTGTACGACTGCATTTTTTCATCAATTTTGTGGTAGAAGTTCGTGAAATTTTATGTAAAATTTTAACTAGATTTGCTTTGAATTCGATGATGATATTTATAGCCGATTGCAAGCAGCTTATTCTCAGTTGAGTAAGAGACGCATCGCTGTGGATGAGCTTCATATGGATTATACTTCCGCCATCCATTTGGTAGTATTTAACGTTATTCATAATATAGGCCTAAATTGTTATGTCACATTAGGCAATTCTACTGATTCGAAAAAAGTAACAACTTTAAAGATAAGGGTTAACATAATAAACATTACAACAGTAACTAACAATTTGGAACAGAATATTAACGAGCAATACATTAAACAGAACTTAAAGAGTAGGTTAGGAAAATTGTGGCACGATATACGGGTCTTTTTATGTTAATAATTTATTTTTTACTTTATTAATTATATAATTTTATTTTAATTATAATTATATTAATTTTAAGTCTTAATATATTTATATTAATAATATGGTGAGATTTATTAGGATTAGTATCTTTTTTATTAATATTATGTTATAAAAATAATAAAATTATTAATTAAAGATTTATAAAGTTGTATTTCCATATTGATCACTAACTCCAATGTGGTCAATTGTAAATTTGATGATTTCTTTCAAATATTATTTATTTTGCGAAAGTAGGAGGTTCTTTTCTGGAATCACTTATAGATTGGTTTAAAATGGTATAGAATTTTGTGGGTAGCGATTCAGCGGAAATTCAGACTAATATTCTAAGTCGAAGCAGTCATTATTTTCGAAAATATCATTTATCGCGATTAGAAGAACTTGGGCTGCGTTCTTAGAAAATGAAGCTTAGCATCCATGCCCTATCAAACTGGCGTTTAATCTCCTTCATTTGCAAGTACAAATAATTTTGTTATTCGTATTATTTCGTTGTCCGATTTTTAATCCAAACAATATCGTAATATAATTTTGTAAATTATTATTTCATAAGGAATTTAGAAATTTGAAAAATGTGGTCCAGAATGTTTCGCTTAGAAAAACGCGTAAAAGAAATTACTTTTAGACTGTAAACTATTATTCAACAATTATTTATATGCTGTCAGCACGTTTTTTGCTTTAGATTTTTCTGTAAGTATAAATTGAAAGCAATCGATTGATTCTATTTTTACATAGTTTTGAAAAGATAATAATCTCTTTAAATTTTTCAGGTTGGAACACCAAATAGCACATTTTTATTCAACCCAAAAATTATTAACAGTACTTATTAAAACGAATCAAAGATGACCTGATTCGAAACGAAGATGAGAAAGATAATCAAAGAAAGGTAATTTATCATTGTCTGTAAACCGTAAAAAATTCTCTTTATTGTCGTGTTAGCCAACATAATACAATCCACCACGCAGAGGTGGATTGTAAAAACCAAAAAATGGGGACGGCTATAGAGGTTCAGGTACCCTACCTGCACCGCCACCACCCTACTCGTTGTTGAGTAGGAGCATTATGTAAAAAAACAATCAACCAAAATTTGTGCAATAAGGAAACAGAATTTTTTATTATTTAACAGAAAAATGTAAATTTATTAAAAAAATTGGGAACAGTCTACCTACAAAAAAATAAATAAAAATAAATATCAATATCGCTAAATTTTGTTTTGTCTTTTTTTTACCTATTTATGTCCATATCTTCATATTTTTGACCATTGGTAACACTATATATGAATCAACATCAACAGAAGAAAATCTTTTTAAGCCATTTAAACGACGTATCTTCTAATACTGCGCTCGCCTCGTTTTCTCGGTCTCGCTTTCCGACGCTTCCCTCCCTACTACCTTTGCCGATTAACTCTATATCACCCTTGCACCATTTCACCGATCGATGAACGTGACATTATACTTAATCCCAATAAGTATTATGTATATTTTTCATTTTATTTTTATTTTTTTCACAAAACAAGGCATCTCCTTACTTTGATGTCACATTATTTTGAAAAAAAGTATGCATTTGAAAAAACATCCTTGCTGATCACTCCATCAATTTCACCCGCAGTGTATTTGCAAAATACGTATTTACAAAATCTCTTTTCAGGTTAACTGAAAGAGAATTATTGTCAGTGTAGAATCGTTGGTATTTTTAGCAGAGCAATACAATTTTCTTCTAAATTATCAGCATTTAATTGATAATGAAAATGATAAGTATTCGTTGGAATTATTTTATTTTCAAGCAATAAAAAAATGTGGGCCATTGATATTACGTTTTCGGTTGCTAACGAAATGATTTCAAAATTACATTTTCCTAGGAAGTACGGATGGTGATTGAAATTCGCAAAGCAGTCTACGCATGTGTGGCAAAAACAGAGATAAATTCGAAGCCCATATCAAGTTTAATGAACCACGTGAACTGAGAAGTTAAAGATGTTATGTATACTATTTAACGTAGGTAATACAAGTTCATAATTAAATTTGGTGAAGTAACGTTTGTTTAGAACTCATTTTTCATTTAATGAATTGCAGATATTTCTTTTTCGGTGTGTGAATTTCGAAAAAAAAAACCTAACCTACCCTAACCCACAAAATAATATCTGGCATTAGTAGTAGGACCTCTCATTTGCGGACCGGCTTAACAGCCGGTGCCGGAACGGTAGGTCCGACAATGATTCACCGCTGCATATGCAACCTAACGTATGTGCGTGTGTGTGCGTAACTAACCTAACCCCACTCACATGGGTCTAATGTTACGGCAAAAGAGGAACTGTGTTCTTTCTGTCTAAATTCTGAATTTATGATAACGTTGTGTTGATACTGTTGTTATGTTTTTTCGATGTTTTTAGGTGAGTTTTCAACTAAGAAACAACAGCTATTACAGCCTACCAAATTTGGGAAGAGAAGGTCGGGGGAGGGTAGGGTCTTCAAATCTTTGCGTTTCAAACCATTTGTAATCATCTGGCAAATGTCCAACTTTTTGGTATATATATTTTCCCCCACGCGTAGCACAGGCGAGTATTCATAAAATTCGCTCAAAATTCGGTGAGGATCTCTTCTTGAAAATACGCAAAAATAGTTTTTTTGTTTTTTTGATAAATTTCAAAATGGCGGATCGCTCCAATTTTGAGGGAGGCTGGAGAAGGGACAAATGCCTCAATTTTTTGTTTTTGACCTCATATAAAAGAGTGAGTCACGGACACTAACATATCCAAATTTTAACTTCCTAAGTGCATATTGAGAAGAGTTGTATTAAAAAACGGCTTTTTAAGGAAGTTTTGAGTAGTGAAATTTCTTGAATCTTCCATATTTCCCCACCAAATCAAGTTAAAGAAGTCAAATTTTGTGTGTGAGGTTAGTTGGTGACCAGAATATGACCTCTTGAATTTGGATCAAAATGGATCCAAAATGGCGGATTATCAAACTTTGAGTAGAGCTTGAGGAGCTTCAAGTTGGTAAAAATGTAATTAATATGAACTCATATGATTATTGGGGATGAGATGTATACTATATCCCCAATTCACTTCCATACATGATGTTGGAGGGGGGAAGGCAGGGTTATCAACCTAAAATACTGGAGGGAGTACAGGAGGGGTCGAAAATTTTTTATTGCTGTGTCATATGATAAAATGAGCCCAAGCGACAAACCTATTTTGATTTTAGCGTCCTCAGTGATTTTGGAGGGGAGTTAGAGCAAAAAACGGCTTTTGGAGGGGAAATTACTTCAGGAAATTTCATGAATCTTCCATATCTCATCACCAAATCGGCCTAAAATGGTCAAACTTTGTGTGTAGGATTAGTTAATGACCAGAATATGACCTCTTAAATTTGAGTCAAAATGGATACAAAATGGCGGATTATCAAGATTTGAAGATAATTTGAGCACCCTCAAATAGTTATAATTTGAGAAATATGTGTTCACATGATTATTTCATGGCAAGAAATACTGCATTTATGCCAAATTCAACATCTTAAGTGTTTTTGGTAAAGATAGGGTAGGGGTTTTCAGACTTTGTATTGTGTGTGGCCTGTAGTCATGAACGGTTAAGCAAGGTTATTACTAAATCAAAACAAGCACCAGTTAAAAACTCAGCTCTAGTAATGCGGCATGGGTGCTTATTTTTTTTTTCCTTTACACTTTAATTAATTTTTTCATTTGAATGGCACTTGTTTTACAAAATAACGAAATATATTTTTTGTAAAGTAAAAAATGTAAGATATATACTTACTCAAATTATTTAGAAATTTAAAAAAAAACAACAAGATTTTCTATTCTTCTTACTTATTCTTTTTTACCGTGCTATATCCTGCAGCTGTAATTAGGAGAGATATAATTTTATTCAATTTTTTTAGTTATTGCCAATCCACAAAATATACAAAAGGAACTGAATGATTGAATGAACATAATTGAGAGTCAACGCTCAATTCTTTCATACTAAGGTTACAATGATATTTCATGCTCGGAGAATAATTCTAGAAATTCTAGTCAACTACTCGGTTCATTCGATCATACATCTCACCTTCATAATCAGTGCATAGGCAATATACAGCCAAAAAAGTAAAATGAATTGCAGTTCTAGATTTATAAGTACAGAGTACAGGAGTATCAGTAGAAAAATTTGTTCTGAAGAAAGTAAATTCAAAATTTCAAATTTTGAATGAAACATATGTTTGAAATTGAAATTAAAAATTGGTGGTTCTGAAAATATAAAAGTTTACTGTGATTAATTTATTTGAGAAAAATGTGTTTTATAATTGCAGTTATACCATTTATTAAATGATTAAATGAATAAAATATATTTGATAATACTTACCTGAATGCAGTGACTGATCCAAGATTTTGTACTTTATGCATTTCGTTGGAGGACGCGTGGTGTTATTAGTGGTTGTTCTTTACTTTTACCTACTTGTAATAAACGGCATGCATTTCAAAATAAATAACTTCAAATACTTTTATTTTCTAAAGCAATGCAATGCTCCACTATAGGCCAAAATTTATAGCTATTTTATTTGATTTTTTTCTACTATATTTTTCCTCCATTTTAAATTCTCATGGGATATTTTGAATTCTTGTTAGGGAAGTAAGGAAGCCATTAAGTGATCCAAAAAAGCCGGACGAATCGTGTCCCATTCTAGCCTCTTTTAATCACGCATTTGGCTGTATAATATTCTTAACTTTTTTCAAGCCAAGATAATTGATTATGAAATTACCTATTTCCAGGGGCGTATTAACCATAAGGCGAACTAGGCAACGCCTAGAGCACAAAAATTTTAGGAGTGCATTTAAAAATCTTGCTTTTTATTATAAAAATTCTAAATCATGAAAATAAAAATAAAAAGAATGAATCAATTCAATTAATCTTAAAAGAGTCAAAAAATAAAAAAGTATGTTCTTCACATTTTACGTTGAAATAAATGTCAGGAAATTTTGCGTACGAATTTTGCCAAATCCCCCTCCCCCACCCCTCTCCAATACAAACCATCGAATTTCTTAAACCTTTAGGGAGAGAAATGGGATATTCGCTTCCAAGTCGCCTAGCGTGTAAAAAATTTCTAATACTCCTCTGCCTATTTCCTGTTTCTTTTCTGCGCGTCATATCCTGCAGCAACTGTTCCCAGAGGCATATTTTTAATGCATTGAAGGATTAAATTTTATGGATGAGGTTAGGGCAGTGGAAAAAGGAGATTAGTAGTAAGAATTTCTAAACTTCGTGATAGGAAGACCAAGAAGTGTAATGATCACCTAGGATTAAATTTAGTATTTAATTTTTTTTTAACTTTCAACATAAGGCTTAGGTCATTCATGGTTCAGTTTTATTAAATTGTATGAATATTAAATATTCATTAGAGGAAACAACTATTTTTAAAAAAGCTCAGCTTTTTAAAAAAATTAATTCCGAAATCTACGTTCCATCATGGATAAGTAAATATTTGTATAACCTATAAACAGACACTAATTGTGACTTTGCAACCTTACTTTGAAGGCTACGAAGTAGTAATTCCAATTCTTCATAATGTAATGAATATAGCTATCCTTTGATATAAGCTACGCAGTTCTTCGAAAAAAATTAACATCTCATGAACTCGTGGAATTAGTTCGGTTTTTACACCAGTCTGTTACATTTTACACAATCGTTCGTGTTAATGTTTGGCACATCAAACGATTGTAAACTTGTTCGGCTTACGCGTAGGTACAGTTACAAGGTACCATTTAATAAAGTCAAGAACTGTAACACATTCTAGAATTATTTCAATGAATTCAGATGCGCTAATATCAGTCATAAAAGAAGAAAGATGGTTCACCTTGAATATTACTTATATAGTGTAGATGGAACCAGTCCCTACAAAAGAAAAGTGTCTAGAAAAATGAATGAAACCGATCACGAACATTCACGCGTATCGTCGCTTAGACAAACATCACTCGAGTGTATCTGCTCTGTAATGACGAAAGAGCTTCTTTGATTCTCACGCTAGGTACAATGCATCGGCGGTATCGGAGACTTCAGAGTATATAGTCTTTGTAATGTAGTCGCAGCATGCGCAGGTATAGATAAACTAATAAATACCACAGTAGGTGCTATATATATATCCAGCGTATGGAAAACGAATAGGTACTTAGCATAGACCTTTATCTAATTTATTGCACTATTTGGTTAATTAAAATCAAATTTGTAAAATTTACAGGCGCCAAGGTGCGTAATCAATTAAAATATATCCATCCGTTAAAATTGGTTGAAATATCGATAGGTTGACGACCAATGGCGAGTTCTTAATTAAGTAGGTAATTCGTATTCTTGCGTTACATCATTATTATTTTCTTCCGACGTGTCTCCGGGGGGTCGAAACTGCATCATAATTAATAGGTATGTGGTGATTGTGCCCATCATCTGCGTCATGAAAATTATACGTATAAAGATGTTCAGTTATTAATATGTCAGTAACAATTTATACACCTTGCTCTGGTATAGACATGCGATTAAAATAACTATCTCATATAATGATGCTCGTCCGAAATTGTAGCCTATAAGACCGGTACCTTTAGTCCTACATTTATATATTGAGCCAGACGAAGTACAATTTAGATTTTCTTTTTTAGATACAGAAGCCAAAACTTTAGAGCTGCGAATTAATTTTAAGCCAAGTTGTTGAATTTTTTTTTTCAATTCATAACTTACGGTGATTCACTCGTATATCTGTACTTTCATTTCGAGATCACGAAATCAGATCTATGTGAAATTCTATAAACCACTGTGGTAATTAATGCCTCAGTTTTTGACCATCGATGTGTAATTTACTGATTAGGTGCTTGTCTTACAGCTTCGTGCGTTATTTCTTCAAATGCTGGATGAAGATATAATTATATGGTCGAATTGAAAATTGATACTTACGGCCACCAACGTTTCGTAGTTTAACGTCAAAAATCCGCACACGATGAACACTAACTTCTTGTCAACCATTTCCATTAGAAATAACCGTATCTGAAACGCATGATTAATGTAATTCTTGACGAAAATTTATTAATATACATTTACATATATGTTTACCTTATCTTGAAAATCAAAACAAGCCAACAAATTTTTAAATGATAATTTTAGAAAATAAAAGATGAATAAAAATTTTTAGAGTAATTACTAATTAGATGTTCGGTTACAACATTTTTAAAATAACAACATCGATTTCGACGAAATAAAATTTGATAGAAAGCACATCATCCAAGAACCTGACCACAAACGCTTTAGCTGTCGAAGTTAACGTGGGAAAGATGCCAAAGATGGCAAAAATCCTAAAAAATTAACAAAATAACTAATATAATATTTTCATTAGAAAAGAGACTCCAAACAAAAGGTGAGCACCTTGTGATATACGTTTGAGTTAATCTATTGTAGACAAAGGGCTTATGAGAGATTAGTATAACAGTACATTTTATTGTAAACTTTTTTGTCTTATATTTAACTGAAGTGTTTCCTTATTACAGTCAGTATAATTTATTAATAAGTTTTTTTATTTTGTTTTTAACAGAGTTGTATCTTTTTTGTTGTGGTGACACTTATTATCTGTATTGCGTACTTCTTTTTTTGAGGTTGGCATGTTTTTTACTTTTTTAAAGTTTATTTTTAAAACGTATTTTCTATTCTGAAGATATTTCGTTCATATTAATATCTAATAATTTTTTGTATTTTCGTACTTTTTTTAATACCTAATTAAGCCAGTCTCCAAAAAAGTTACTTTTGTCTTTTTTAATTTAAAGAATTTTCTGTTGGAAATATTTATTTTCGCTCACAAGAGCAGGTAAACATGTATTTTTATATTAAAGTTATTCTGTCTAATTGATCTGGTTAGAAAAAAAATAATTTTTGTCTAATCACCATGAATTCATAAAGCAAGTTTTAAAATTCATATTTTTGCATCATCAAAAATTCATATTTTTTACATATTTGTCTGAAAATTAGTGTAAAATATATTTCTTCAAAAATTCCTTTTTTTTGCATATTTTCATGAACTCCCCCGCCCCCTCACCAAAAAAAATCCTTGCATTTCTTATTATCATTTTTAGATTTTTCCATCAAAATTATTTTTTATAGTAAAATCTAAAATGCAAGTAAAAAAAAATTAACGATTCATTTTTTAAATATTTTTCAGGTGATTTTTTCAAAAATATTATTTTTTAATTTTTAATTTTTTTTTTTACTTGAAAAAATATATAAAAATAATTTTTACTTTTATTTTTTTAATAATGAAACATTTTCATTACAATGTTTCCTTTTCGATAATTTTAAATGTGAAAACTGAAAGTTGGGTAACCCTACAAATACTACCCTCATGAATTCCACATGAATATCTATTTACGCACTTGTTGCATATTTTGAGGTTCACAAACTTATATTTTCGCATACTTCAATGTTCAAAAGACATAATATTCATCAAAATTGATTTATAGCAAGATATAAGAAAGATTATACACTGTAATTATAATATATGTTATGTAGGTCGTTGTACAATAATTAACAGAAGAGTTTGTTCTGTAATTCAGGTCAGCTCGATTCACGACTTTTTTTTTCATTCACAAAATGGACGTTTCAATTTGTACAACTACCATATCCTTGTAAACACGATATCATTAATGGTTTTCTAATTGTTACCATTACCCTTGGCAGTCCTCAAAAGTGGTGGATTATTTTTCGATAACTCGCTCGTTATGTGTGGATCCATTGAGACGTCAAAATGTAAATTCTGAGCTAGTACATGTAGTGCGAATGCATTACGTAACTTATTGTACACCATAGTTCTAATATTTAAATAAGATCGATAAGCTAGATATGTATTGATTGCTGCGTGCATGTAAAAAAAGTATTTTGTTCGGATAGCGATGATTGTTGATGAATTGAAAATTTGTGAAAATATACTTTCTTTGAAAATGATGATGTAAGAGTGAATGCCCATCACCCATTCTGACAAGCTTACCTTTTCCTTCATCGTCGAATCGAGTAATGTTTCAATCATGAGCCTTTGAAGGCAGTCTGCCATTTGCCTAGCCTACACAAAGAATCGGTGGTTAAGAAATATGTAGGAATTACGTTATAAGAAGGTGTTTTTCAACTAATACATCACCTGTCTAGTCGTAGCTACGGCTGCATTAATGATGACTATATTTCGTAGAATACGGTAGAGCGGATCTACGAGGCAAAATATTATAGTCGCCGTCGTCACTGGTCTGGAAACAAACTCGTTGAATACGGTCAGTAGCATGTATATAATGATAAACAAATCGTTCATCGATGTCACAAATATTTGTACTTGGAATAAACTTCTTATCTTATCGCAGTACTCGACAATTTGCAGGTAAACGCTGTTTATGTCATCTATTATATCCTGCTCGATTAATCCTTTTTTCTCCCCTTCCACCTAAAACATAGGATGAAATTAAATGTATGATTGGTCATGAAACTTCATCGCAATGTATAGGAAATTGCTTACCAAACTTTCGACAAATTGATTAAGCGCTTCGAACTTACGCCTACCGATGTGAACTTTATTAATGAAAGTAAGCATCACATAGCCGTTGGTGGACACAAAAAACGTCCTAACGGTGGCATTCTTCAATATTCTCATTGTCGATAGACCAACAGCGGAGTGAAATTTCCTTAAATACTTCGTATAAAAGTAAACGGCTATTAACACCACGCACACGAGTAATTGAACTGGCCCAGATGATATATTCGAATCGTTTGTTGGTTTCACGCCTATTAATTTGAACGAATGATCGACTTTCCGTAACTTGGAGCATGTTAATCGTAGCGCGTTGTAATACCAAACGTAAAACGCGTACGACAAGCAACTAACGATGGCTGTTAACACGCCTTGTATGCGATTAAATACTTCTTCTTCGGCCAAATAAAATACTTCGTATAATAGATGTATAAAAATAATCGCGTGAAATATTAACATTATTAAGCGAAAAGAATGACATATCGAACTAGTCAATTCTATTTTCAACATTTTCACCCAGCGCGTACCGTTGACGAAATCACAAACGATTATGGAACATATACGTAAATCCAGTAATAAGTTGCACACGAGACTGAATGAGGTATGTTGAATCAAGTTCAACTATTAATTTGCTAGAAAGCTTTCTCAAGTGTCTGTTATTGAGTATTGATCTACTTGAGAATTGTTTTCAATTAGAGTGCTTTTGCTATAAAGGGAAAATTCATATTGTTAAGTAGAGGTGTGTCAACCACCTAACATGTTTATGATCCGAAGCAATAAGAAGTAGATATTGAAATGTACGATGACATACCGATTCGAAGAAAATTACCAGTTTAAGCATTCGTCGCTATAAATTTTCCTCCGAAACTAAAAATCTATTTCAATGTTTTTGTGATTTTATTTAACTATACAGAGTGTTAAACTTTATCATGAGCTCCATCATACCACATATAAGGCTACTTATGAGACCTTTATGTATGATAGTTTACCTACCATAATTCCTGAAGGGGCAGAGATACAAAAATTAAGAAGATATTTTTCCACCTTAGCAATGACTAATATCACACATTTTTTATCTCATCATTCCAATCAGATTAAAATATACCGTTCACGCCAAAGCATTCAATGTACAATGGAAAATAGGGGAGACTGGGGCTAAATGGGCATGCTAAGCGCGAATTGATATGCTGAGTCCCTCAATTAAGAATATAACGATAAAAATAGCTTGATATGTAGTGGCATCCTTCTACTAACCCCCTGAATTTTTTAAGATTTTTTGGAGCACTAGTTTTTGAGTCATATTTATTTTTTTAACACCCTTTTAAAATAGGAGTCTCAAAATCAATGGCGCATAATGGACACCTCTAAATGAACATGTCTAAATTTCCTTTCAAGGCGGATTTATACTGTTTTTGAGCGTTTTACTGCTTTTGATAAATAAAATGACATCGAAGAGAGCAAAAAATCGTTTATTTTCTTAAAATTAAGCACAATACCTATTTTGAAATCAGTGTAAGATTATTAAGCATGCCTGTTTATTAGCCTATTGATAAATTTCGCAAATAAATGCTTCTGAATTTTGAGGACAGCACTCTTTTCCTATCTCCCCAATGTTCCACTGTTTTCGTACATTTTTTTTCTTGTATTTACTCGCCATAATATAAGAAAAAAAGAATATTTAGTAATTATTCGATAGGGTGTCATTATGCCCCAAAAAAATATATATTTTTTTAATCGGTAAAAATTGGAAAAAACAAGAAAAAATAAGAAAAAATTTCACGATTATAAAGCAAAAGGTTCATACTTACTTCGGATATACCAATGTAAAATAAATTTCCAATTTTGATTTTTATAATTTTTTTTTTTTTTGGAGCCAAATTTATTATTTCAATGTTGAAAACACGTTTTGTTGTTTTATTACTTCAAAAACACTTCAATTTATTTTTCTTAGCCTGGACATGATTCACTGTCACTAAATAAACGTAATTAGCTCATTTCCCGAGATATTGGGATATTTACCGATTTTTAAACGCAATTTCTCATTTTGCCCCGTATGCCCATCATGTCTCAGTCTCCCTTAAATGAAAATAGTTTGTATAAGTGGAGGGAATAGGCAGGGAAAAAATAATAATAATAAAAAACGTAAAATACGACAATGCTCCTTTGATAGCTGTAAAGATCCATATTTTTGTTGCCGATCGTTGCATTGAATTCTTTTTTTGTGATCGTATCGAAAAACAATCTACGAAGGAGTGTAAAAAAGACACTAAGATCGGAATAGGTTTGTTATTTGGGTTCATTATTTCATATGATGCAATAGTAAAAAAGTTTGATTTCTCGTGTATCCCCACTACATTTTGAGGTCGATAACTCTATAGAATATTTCTTCTACCCAATAATCATATGAGTTCATATTAGTTACATTTTTACTCATCTAAGGTTCCTCGAATTCTACTCAAATTTTAATAATCTGTCATTTTGGATCATGGTTGGCTGAACTTTAGGACCAGCCTGGGGAAAACCACGTGTAGCGGCGCCTATGAGGTAACTATAAAATCCTCCCCCCCCCCGACACCAAAAATAAAAAATAACAACATGACTTTGAGGATATTATTAGTCAAGTTTTTAACCTTGAAAACTATAGCTATTACAGCTTACCTGATTTAGGAAGGGAAGATCAGAGGAGGGTGAGGTCTTCAAATCTTTGCGCATCTGGCAAATGTCCAACTTTTTGATATATATATATATATATATTTATTTTTTCCACGCCCGTAGCACCGGAGGGTATTGATGAAATTTGCTCAAAATTTGGTGAGGGACTCTTCTTGAAAAGGCGCAGAGGCACTTTTTCTGTTTTTCCTATGAATTCCGAAATGGCAGATCACTCAAATTTTGTGGAAGGCTGGAGAACGGGGTAAATAGCACATGAAGGAGAGAGTTACGGACACTAACATATTCAAATTTCAGCTTTTTAAGTGTATTTTGAGAGGAGTTAGAGCAAAAAAAGGTTTTTTGTGGAAGTTTTGAGTCATGAAATTTCTTGAATCTTCTATATATCCTCACAAAATCGACCTAGAAAAGTTTAACTTTGTGTTTGGGATTAGTTGATGACCAAAAAATGACCTCTTGAATTTGGGTCAAAATGAATCCAAAATGGCGGATAATCAAAACTTGAGTATGTAATTAATAATTATGAACTGATACCATTATTGGGGATAAAAAGTATAATATACCTCAAATTCACCTTCACAGATAATATTGAAGAAAGGAGGAGGGGTTATCGACCTCAAAATGTGGTGGGGTACATGAAAGGTCGAAAATTTTTCATTTGAGATGTCATATAGTAAAATAAGCTCATGTAACAAATCTATTCTGATTTTAGCTCCTCAAATGAAGTTGAAGGGGAGTTAGTGCAAAGAACGGCCATTAGAAGGGAAACTGCTGCAGGGAATTTCATGAATCTTCCATATTTCCTCACCAAATCGAACTAGAAAGGTCCAACTTTGTGTGTGGGGTTAGTTGGGGACCAGAATATGACCTTTTCGATTTAGATCAAAATCAATCCAAATTTTGGATTTTGGATTGATTTTGATCCAGGTCATATTCTGGTCTCCAACTAACCTCACACACAAAGTTGAATCTTTCTAGTTCGATTTGATGAGGAGATATGGAAGATTCAAGAAATTTGATATCCTAAAACTCCTCAAAAAGCTGTTTTTTGTTCTAACTCCCCTCCAAATGCACTTGGGAAACGGAAATCATTTTTTAATGGGAACTTCTTTTTTTACATTTCTAAAAAGAGTTTTTCACCAAATTTTGAGCAAATTTCACGAATGACCGCCGGCGCTGCGCATGAGGAAAAATGAATATACGAATATCTATTCCTTGAAAAACAGTGAATGTTGCATCAACCTTAAAAAATGAATCAGGAAGAGCCTATTTCCTTTTATAGAAAAAATTATCGATCAATTCGGGGTGCAATTGCAAAGTAGTCGCGCTCTGGTGGAAGTTTGACGAAATGCTGAAAACATGATACAGTACTTTGTCTCTTATGGGAGATTTTGTGTTTTTTGGAAATAACGGAAAAAGGGTGGGTTTTTAGAAAAGTATTAATAGAATCGAATTTATAGAGCGTAAAATTTCCTATTAAACGTTGGAAAAAGTTTTCATTCACGTTGTATCGATTTTGATTCCAAAACTACTCGTAATTATTATCAACTCTAATTTTTCTGAGCAGCGCCGAGTTCTTGTTAAATTTTTACTCATAGTTATTATCTCTCCACCACTCAGACATTCACGATATTAACCCCAATGAAGAAGAATATTGAAAAAAATTTGGACATATTTTTTTAACTAGTTGTTAAATAATAATGCTCCTTGAAAGGTGATAGGTAGGATGTTTTCATTCATATAACTTCTCTAGAAAAATACTGTATTCTTAACTTCATGCAAGTTGGTAGGTACCTAGTTACTTATTAATTAATATAATGCGAACAGCGATTGATTCACACATCAATAAAGCTAGTAACATTGTGAAACTGCAATTCATCAAGATATGTCAGTTAAATATCGTATATCAAATAAACCTAAAGCTAGGTACATATAGACATCATTATATTCTTTTAACGCGCAAAAAGAAGTACACGGTGCTATCTCGAGACCAGGGTGATAATTGATAGTATTTGCATAGAATCATAAAGCGACTTCGATAGTCCTTGCCCACTGGTGTACTTTGTAATCGAGCCAACTCACGATATGAAAAATGCCACGGTATAACTCGTCTACGTTGGTTTATCGTGCATGCTAAAATAATAAGAGTGTTTGAACCGTATAACCATGCAAATTAGTTACACTTTTAATTACGCATAACTTCTGGTCACGTGTTCGTGCATATCGGTGAAAATTTAATAAATGAAAAAAAAATTAAAATGGCAGAAAACACCTACAACCTAATTTATAATTAATTAATACTTGGTTAAAAGTTGCGAAAGATTTGTAGGGCGAAATGATTAAATTATTGAAGAAAGGTGTTACCGTGCCAATTCGATTTTAATATCGCACAGGCACGTTTTAATATGAAAACGTAACACGGACAGATGCGATTACTCTGGTCCATGTTATTTGTAATAAAATGCTGGAAAAATGAAGATTAATTCGTACGAACCAATTAGATGATGGGTTTAGCACGATCTCATCTTAGGCCCGGTTTTAACATGCAACCATTTCACTGGCGGCTATATGCACTGGATTTCGCGAACGTGGTGAATGGAGAATTTATCCTTATTTGGATGACTTTTTTTTTAAAGGATTTATTTTGGAATATGATAAATTCAAAATCTATTGATTAGAAAATAATTAGGCGAATAAACCAGAGAAATGTAAAAGTGAATTTAATGATTAAGAAGTAAGTACGAAACATGAATGACCTTTCACCAGATATTATTGGAATTTTTTAGAAACTCCAAAACGTCATATAAATATTCCGAAGACTATTATTTGATAAATATAGCGAACTATCAGCTACCGAAAGCGTATCTATTCGATCATGACAAGCTGAACATTTCCGGCCATGCCTTCTTTCACTAGCACCTCGTAAACAGATCCTAATCTCATTTACTTTCATTACGAAAACCTAATGTACACAAAGACGAATACAAGCCGTCAGGTGCAATCATAATTTGCATCGAATATAGTCCGACTGCCGGCTTCGTGATGTACCGTATTTGTGCAACATATCGAATTCACGCTTCTTACCAGGGGGCATGATGAGGGTACTAGTTTCAAGGTTGTCCCCCTCAACCTGTCAAACTCCCACTCTACCAATAGATCGCTTACCAAATTGAAATACTACCCTGATTTTTTAATAACGAAATGTGAAGATGTACTTATATATATAACAGGTACCGCGTATACATATTCAAACGAAATGTACAGATCGTGTCACTTATTTTCTATCAGTCGATCATACATGATATAGTTCGGTCTTTACGTACAGTGCGATTAGTTACCAATATGATTTCTAAGGTTGGTGTATTTTTTTTTTCTAACGTTGATTTTATATGATGTGATTTTCGTGATGATCTGGATACTTAGTGTTGAGCATGCGAAATATTTTCATTAATGCGAATGAAATTTTGGTGT
The DNA here is from genome assembly GCA_009761765.1 of Phenacoccus solenopsis. Taxonomy (NCBI): domain Eukaryota; kingdom Metazoa; phylum Arthropoda; class Insecta; order Hemiptera; family Pseudococcidae; genus Phenacoccus; species Phenacoccus solenopsis. Next base: position 47,884,379 of record CM019753.1, read on the forward strand.
TGAAAAAGAAAATCGATTTTATTCTCGGTTATTTTAATTGGGTGTTGTATTTATTGTTTCGTTTATGCGGCGAATCACGTATGCAACTTAATTAACATTTTTCTCGACCTTGATTGAGAGTTTACCTATCGATAACAACGTTTAACGTCGCTTCACCAATGTCATTTACGTGTATGCTACTTCTGATACCTTTCTACGGGTTTTTATGCGCAAATAAGTTGAAATGAAAAGATGTTAAAATTGTTTATCATCAGGAAAATGCGACGTATTTTTCATTTATTTAATACATTTAATTTGCAATGCACGTTTTTTTCAGTTTTACTCGCATTTTCTATATTTATCTAATATTTTTTTTTAATTATTTTTTCATTTTTTTTTGTTCTTCATTTTTGAACATCACTATTTTGTTTTTAAAGCATTAGAAAGTACCATTTATAAGGGTATCTTAATTGTAGAGGTCATTTCACTTTTTGTGCTCCTTTAACTTGAGGAAGTTACTTATATATTTTTTATTAACTATTTTTCTTGTTTACCAATTACTTCTGAAAAATATTTTGATTTTTTTTTAACATTGTTACTATTATTGATATTTTACTAGTTTTATTCAACGTTTTTTTTTTTTTTTTTTTTTTTTTTTTTTTTTTTAATGATAAATAACAATTTGAAAAAATATGATTTTATTGTATTTCGTTAGAAACTCAAACGCCTTAAGCTTTAATTACATCATAGTCTTTTCTTTAAGTATCTGAAAAAATGTTATCACTTAACTTGATTTCTTGTGTGATAGTTTCTCAAAATTTTTTAAATAACAGTAACTTTCTCAAAACAAAAAGAAATTTGAAAAATTACTCGGCATATAATTATATACTTTTTTATCATGTTACATGCTCTCACTGTATCTAGGCAGCATTTAGTAAAAACATTTTCGGAGAACAGTCAATTATTTTGACCGAAATGAGATATAATTATATTCATAGATACAATTGCAAAAGAATTACAGCCAATAAGTATCACAAAAAAAAAGAAATTTTTTAGGATTCTTAACACTCAAAAATTTTCATTTAGATGAAGATTACTGCTAATCAAAAAAAAACCCAGTAGGTTTTTTTCAAGTCAAAAAATCATTTTGTTTCTTAATGGAAGTATCTTAATATTTTATATGATTAAAGAATGATAATTTTCATCTTTAAATAATTTTATTCCGCTGAAACCATATGAGTAGATTTCCTTAAAAAAAAATCATAGACTAATTATACGCAAATGGCCCACCTGTATGTACGAATTTATCACCTATTAATGTTGAAAAATAAGCCAGAATATTTTTTTATTTATATCTACGATGAAAATTGAATTGTTAGAGTGTTCGAAAACAACATTCGAAAGAGCTTGACATTTTACGCATGATTCAATTCTAAAACATTATTGCTATTGATGTGAGTCTCGAGTTATTTAATAAAATTAAATGATTTTTCAGATTGCTCTCTGTAAATGACCTCCAGGACTAAAAATGAATTTGATTTATTTTTTGGTTTTTTGCAAATATCTCAAAAAATATATAGATTGGAATTTTACAAGTACCTCATTCGAAAGAGCATAAAATTCTGAATATGTTTCACTATTGAAAAATAAGTGTCATCAATTTACTTTTTGAGATAATTCATAGTAAAGTAGAAAATTCCAAAAGTAAATCGATAACAATAACTTTGAAAAAATTGAATCATTTTGCATTTCAATCTCCTTAAAATGAGCAATTTGCGAGCCCTCTATCTTGAATTATTTCTGAGATATTAGCGAAAAACGATTTTAGCTTCAATTTTAGAGTTGAAAATTCACCGTATGGTGGGGTATCTATATATGATTCATCTATGATAATAATCACAGTAGTGGTGTTTCCATTTACAATGAAAAATATTTTGAAAGAACCATATTTTCAAAAAAAAAAAGCAAAGTTCAACTTTTTCAACTTTGAAAGTCGAATATCATAATCAGACAAAAATCATCTAACTTTAAAAAATCGAAGCCAGCGAGTAGTTACAAAAATATGTTTTTACATGAAGTTTATTATAAAACCTCATGGCCAGTGATCATCTTAGTCCCTCTATGAATAAATTTCCCCTTACACCTTTCCGAATGTGAATGAAAATGAACAATTTTTTTGGACACATTTTTAGACCAAGTGAATTTTTTTTGGAGATGGGGAAGAGAAACAGTGTAGAAAACTGATGAAATATTTTTCCATTTGTCATACGATAGCGTATAGAGTATTTATAATAACTGGTCTATGTTTTAATTGGTCATACGTCATGCCTGTAACAACCAATCAGCAAGTTGGAATGTGGTAAATTTACCTTGACTAACTCGTAAAATAAAAACACAAATCAGCTGATGATTCAAATCATAAACGAATCTCAGTCGTTCAGTGAAAACTGAACTATATTAGTTAAGAAGGTAGAAATGAAACTACCAACATTTTGTCACATTCTAGCCTTATGATTGGTCATTACGCGCGTAACATATGACCAATTGGAATCTAGACCAGTTACTATAACAACTCTATAGGTACTCATTTTTCATGAGTGAAAATTCATTAAACTTTCCATTTATCTCAGGTTACCTGTTTGACGCTCTTGGTTGCAACACTGATTGCTGCTGAACCACCAATCTCAGGCTACGGTGGTCAACGTGGCAGCGGCGCCGGCTATGGCGGACGTAATTCTTATGGAAGTTCAGATTCAGGAAACCAATACGGTTCTACTGGTAGTGGCGGTCAGTATGGTGGTTCTGGAGGTCGTAATGGTGGCGGTCAATATGGAGGTGGTCAAAGCGGAGGCTATGGTTCGGGTCAAAGTGGAGGTTATGGAAGTCAAACGGCAGCTATTGCCAGTCCCTACGATTCATCAAGTTCTTTAGGATCTCAGTCTTCATATGGAGGTCGTCCATCATTAACTGGATTATCTAGCAAATATAACGGATTATCGGGTCGTAACGGATATAGTGGTAGTGGAAAAGGTGGCGCCACAAGATACACCGCTAGTACAGGATCGAACGGATATGGTGGAAGTGGAGCCGGCGCATCAGGCGGATATGGAGGGTCAGGTACTGGAAGCGGATATTCTGGTGGTTTTGGAGGATCTCATTCGAGCGGAAGTAATGGTTATGGTGGTAATGGTGGAGACAGCGGATACAGTCAAGGTGGTAGTGGTGGATATGGTAACGGGGCGTCAAACGGATATGGAAACGGAGGTAGCAGTGGTTATGGAGGAAGTGGAAGTGGAAGTGGATATGGTAGCGGTGGCGATGATCCGCTTTCTGTAAGTATCATTTTCTTCTATAAGGAAGAGAAAAGGTTATAGAATTGAACTTCATGGATCTGTTACTATTTTAGGAACCAGCCAACTATGAATTCTCTTACGAAGTTGATGTGCCAGAATATAACTTGGAATTTGGACACCGTGAAAGTCGTCAAGGAGATGAAGCAAATGGACTCTATCATGTTTTACTTCCAGATGGACGAACCCAAATTGTAGAATACGAAGCTGATCAAGATGGATACAAGCCCAAAGTATCGTATCAAGAAGCTAGCAACGGTGGTGCAGCTGGACAAAATGGTGGTGCTGGATTTGGAAATGGCGCTGGTTATGGTAACGGCGGCTCAGCCGGCTATTCAGGTGGCGCAGGAGGACTTGGAGGAGCCAGTGGAGCTGGAGGCTATGGTGGTCAAAACGGAGCTGGTTATTCTGCCGGTAAGTGCAATTTCTTTTTATGTAAAAACAAATAACTTTTTTCTTATGATTAAAAAGAAAATTTCAATGATGAATAAGGTTTGTTATTGTAAAAAGTAACACAAAGTTTCTTCTAATTATCAGGCATTTTCAAATGTACTACAATTGTTTATATATACAATTTTGTTATAAGTCCGATAATTTTATAGTTTCCCTTGATCTCAAATATTTCCCAACCATTGCAGGTCCATCAGCTGCTGGTTTTGGAGGTGCTGCCGGCGGTTATAGTGGTAGTGCTGGAAATGGCGGTGGTTATGGAAGCTCGGGCGCAGGTTATAGTGGCTCCCAAAATGGAAACAGTTACTCTAGACCTTCTGGTTCGGCATTTGGTGGTGCAAATGGATATGGAAGTTCGGGAAATGGTGGTGATAGCTCTTACGCTGGAGCTGGTTATAGTAACAATTTAGGAGGTGCTGCTGGTTATGCCAGTTTTAGAAATTCCCAACAAAGCCAATCGTCGGGATACGGGCAAAATGGTGCCGCTGGATACTCAGCTTTTCGTAATAGCCAGTTAGGTGATTCGGCGGGATACTCGAGAAATGCTGGAGAATCCGACTCGAGCGGTCCTTACTGATTTTTCAGAGTTACCGCGTATTTTGCTCAAAATTCACAGTGTTTACCGTATCGACTGCGATCTTATTTATTATTTTATTTATTTATTTATTTTCATAAAATAGTAACCTAATAACTTAATGTGTCAAAATGTTATTTTATAATTAAATTGTCGAAAAATATTTTCAGTTGTTTTCAATTTCTCAAAACTAAATTCATTTTGTTTGAGAAACGATGTTCTTGTTTTGTTCCTATCAACTCATCAATCCCAACTATTTCAGCGATGCTGTTTAGTGGGTTGCTTATGAGAAGCTTATCAGGAGAACAACTTCATTGTGAATATTAGCATAGGTAACATTGACGCTAGGAGAAAGTAAAAAATGTCTCTTCTATAGATAAGTTTATTTTCATTTGCCTTCAAAATATACATGATATGCTACTTTTTAAACAAGATTTCTGTCTAGACATACTATATGAGACACCCAATGAACAGCTCATCACTGAAGTAAACCTTTTGCTCTTCTCTCAACGTTTTCCTTGATTTTCAGCGATGTTATTTATTTATTCTCTCTATTTATTATTTTTATTTATTTCATACACTCTTCAAACTTTTTGTTAAAAGCTTTAAAAATGAGAGGAATTCTAGAATAAGAAAAATAAAAATAGGAAATGGGACACATGGTCAAAATTTATTTTAAAAATAAGTTGAAGCGAAGTTTTACTTTAAGAAATATTCATTGTGAAGAATTAAGGATATCGAATGAAAATGCATAATTACTTATTGTAGGTAATTTGGTATCTTCTTCAAAGTACCTTGAAATTTGGTTGCTACATTCACGAGGAAGTTGTAACCAAATTAAAGTAATGAAGTATGCTATAGTACCAGATTCGGGAAAGTGACGATGTTACGTTACCATAAATAAAAACTTTTGATCATTAATTATTAAGTTCATGCATTTGCATTATAATAAAACGTATGTATAAATTCAATATTCATGCAAGAAACTGCTTGCTAATAAAGTAGTCAGTAATATAAAGTTTAAAAGAAACATGAGTTCGGTGAAGGGGTATACTTTCATTATCATTTATAGACAGGAAGAATTCGTGGGAAGATCTTATCATTTCGGTATTATCTACCTACAGAATGACTGAAATGAGGAAGGAAAAAAATAAGTTTAATCCGTATATAACTGAATAACTAATTTATTAAACAATTAAACATTTATCATATCGCAAAAAGCCAAAAGAAATTTCTGAAATGTTTAAAAATTGTTACTTTTATACCAAACTTTATGTTAGCATTCAAAATAGTATGAAAATTGAAATGATCTAACCGATCTATCCAAATCTGTTACAAGCACTTGATCGCTCACTAGACCTTGATTATGATGTAAGTGGGTCTAATCGTATTGCCTTTATAGACATCGATAATATTACTCATAAATGGGACCTCGATGGCTTTATCATCCAGGCTCATCAATGATAATTCAAACTGATTAAAGTTCCTCTTACATAATTTCACATCTTACCCATTTCTACTATGAATAAAATCAAAAAAGACAAAAATCACATGATATGTAAGAAATTGCCATTTCTGAACCTGTGTTACGCAAACAGGGAAATTACTCAGTACTTGAGCTAACGATACAAGATGGAACTTTATTGTTTTTACATTTAGCGAGTCGAATATGTTTATTATGGATGATTTTGTAATGTATGCGTTAACAGCATTAATACATTATGCGAAACCGCTACAATGTGTGTATTCTAGCGTATTAGACACCGCGGCTTGTATTTATGCAGGTAACGCTTCTCGTAGAAAATTATTAGCACCAGCGAGCATTTTAAAATAATGAAAATCTTGTCCAGACGTGAATTAAACGCGTGTTTTTGACTACTAATAGTTTCAATGTTGTGTTGGCGCTTTTGTAAATATTTAAATTTTATATGTTACCTTCTTCTCCTTTGATGGTTATGTAATGTTAGTGACAGATAAGCTTAAAGTTTTTATTCGCTTAAATGTTGCAACTACTGTAAAGCCGCACGAGAGATTTTTGAGTTATACTCACATTTATAGTTTACAATAAAAAATCAGAAAAAAAAGACGTTATAAAACCATTAAACTTTTTCAAGAATTCAGAGTTTAATATCAAGTTGAATATTTAAGGATGTAGGTCAACGTGATATTTGTTTAAAGAGTTTTTGAAGAAATGAACGAATGACTGATTTAAGATGAGTACCGTGTGATTTTTCGTCAAATTTCCAATACACAAGATATCTGAGTGAATGAATTTATTTTTTGAAATGAATCAGATATCCATATCCACTTACTTATACGTAGTTATGTATCTATACTTAATATGAAACTTGAAAAACTTGAGAATTTTTATTCCATTTCCGCAAAGAATAATGCTTTACTTTTAGTCATGGAGAAATGTTTAGCAATGCATTCGATCCAGACAAAGATACGGACGGGTTTGCGTGTTGTATTCATACTTACATGCTGCGTTCTGTTATATGTTGGCGATTATTATCACATTACAGAAGGTCAAGTTCATGAACTAGTGATGGTTTTTATGAGTGAAATGACACAAAAATTACTTAACTAGGTATATCATTATCTTTATTGTCATGGCGTGAAGTTTTTACGTCTAATAAAACGATAAACCCCGGATTTAGAGAGAGATAGAAAGAAAAAAAAATTAAAAAGATATACAAAGCAACTGCATCCAACCAATGAGCGGATAACAATACTCCATTGTTTGACCCAAAAGAAAGAATACACAGGAAGAAAACTGCAATTATAAAATAGTCGGTTTTATTAGGAATAAACACGTTAAAAATTTTTCAAGGCACATATACAACAATTTACACAATACATCACATTTACATGTCAGTAAAAAGGGAGTAAAAATATCAAACAAAATAAATAATTAAATAATTAACTAAATTACATGCGTTAGATTTTATCTCCTGTAACCACCATTTGGATTACCCGCGCTGTTGTATCTGTTAGGATTTCCTGATCCAAATATGTTACCTGATAGTCCTCCAGCACCATTTCCGGAACCACTGGATGGGGGTCCGTATGAGCTAGATAATGCACTGCCTCCACCAAAACCTGAACCACCTGATTGACTAGAAGGTGCTCCATATGACGATGAAAGGCCACCTCCGGCGCCACCTCTACTTGGATATCCTCCTCCAGAGTACCCACCAGATCCGCCATTCGAGAATCCTCCGCTTCCAGAGTATCCGGAGCTACCGCCATTTCCACCAGATGGATAACCACCTCCCGAATATCCTCCGTTGCCACCGCTGCCAGAGTATCCGCCATTGCCACCAGAATAACCGCCACTTCCAGCTCCTGGATAACCGCCTGAACCGCTACCGCCACTTGGATAACCGCCTGAACCGCTACCTCCACTTGGGTAACCTCCATTTACATAACCACCGTTACCACTTCCACCGCCATTGCCACCACGAGGATATCCTCCGCCGTTACCACGAGATTTACCATTTCCATTCAAATTGATGTTAACTCTGGCGCCAGGAGATGAATATCCTCCGGAACCTCCTGCGCTTCCAAAACTTGGGGGTCCGTATTGAGAAGATGGTGATCCACCGCTGCCACCACCAAATCCAGGGGGACCATATTGTGAAGACGGAGAACCACCATTTCCACCACCAACTCCGGGAGCACCATAGAGAGACGAAGGAGAGCCACTTCCGCCACTGCCACCAAATCCAGGAGCACCGTATTGTGACGAAGGAGCACCGCCGCTTCCACCACCGCTGCCGAAACCAGGAGGACCATATTGAGAAGATGGAGAACCACCGTTACCGCCACTACCTCCGAAACCAGGAGGACCATATTGAGACGAAGGAGATCCACCACTGCCACCACCAAATCCTGGAGGTCCATATTGAGAAGATGGAGCACCACTGCCTCCTCCGCCACCATTTCCAAATCCTGGAGGTCCATACTGAGAAGATGGGCTACCGCTGCCGCCTCCGAAACCATTTCCACCTATTCCAGGTGGTCCATATTGAGACGATGGTGCACCTCCACTTCCACCACCAAATCCTGGTGGTCCGTATTGAGACGATGGGGCGCCCCCGCTTCCACCACCAAATCCAGGTGGTCCATATTGCGACGAGGGGGCGCCGCCACTTCCAAAGCCACCGCTACCACCACCTAATCCAGGGGCACCGTATGTTGATGATGGTGAACCAAAACCTCCACCGTTACCGCCTCCTATTCCAGGCGCTCCGTATGTTGATGAAGGGGAGCCAAAACCTCCACCGTTACCGCCTCCTATTCCAGGGGTTCCATATGATGTTGAAGGTGGACTCAAACCGCCTTGTCCGGGTGGTAAATATGTCGATCCGCCGCCATTGCCTACCGGGGGCTCACAAAGGATTCCCGCAATGAGAGATAAAATCAATATTACATACTGTGAACAAAATGAAAAACAAAGATGTATATTATGGAAATACTTCAATATGTTCACATGCATAAAATACAGCATTGGCATGTCAAAAAATAGCTTAAAAACTATTAAATAAAATAGGAAACGAATGTAATTTTTTGAAAATGTACGATTTTTTTTCTTTGGTGAACTGGTTTTTAATCAAAAAAGTAATGACAAATTTATTTTAACATAAACAAAAAAAAGCTGCGAACAAAAAATTTGTATAGATTTAAAAGAGATTGACAATATTTTCAAGTTACATTACTCTTTATAGAAATAAAACTTGTTTACAGAACAACAAAACTGATACAAAACAAAAAAAAATCGTAATAATTTTAATTTGAAAACTTCGCTTTAATAAAAAAAAAATTAATTAATTAATTAAAAAAAAGAGTTTCATATATCATATTGCTATTATATTTTATTCTCTGTTTATTGAAACAAATTTACTTTGTGTAAAAAAAGTCTCAAAAAACTGGAATATTTTGAAAAAAAAAAAAAAAACGATAAAAATATAAAATGATCATAAAACGATATCAGTATTCGACAAAAGTCATAGTTTCAAAATATTTCGATACACACAAAAAAGTTCTAAAGAACATCACCAAATTTTTTATATTTATCCGTGAAAAAGATATAGCAATTTAATAAAATAAAAATACTAATAAAAATGAACATATCACAAAAATCACCAAAGGCTATTATTCGCGAAGAAATACCACGAAAAAAAACTTTAAAAAAAATCACGTACTAAAATACTACACAAACATTTAATAACTAAAGAATACAGAAAAAATTCAAACCATACAAGCTCGTACCTTATTCATGTTGCGGCGTTAAGGTACACGTTTAGAGAACGTGAATGAAATCACATCTAAATTTATTCGTTAACTTTTCTCCGCACTTATATTAGTTTCCAACCGAGGCGGTAACATAGGGAGAAGGCGCTGGAGGTTCTTCCATGGTCAATCCCGTTCTTTGCTGGAGTGCTTCGGTAATGGAAGTTCATAGCCTTGCCATGAACGGAGTTGTTGAAATTGACGTTCAATAAAAATCGCGCGAGACGTTCGCGGATCTCTTTTCAGGTTTTCAACGAACTGAAAATCATTTTGCCGTAAACGTGACGTCACTGACCTCATCGTCAATGCGAGTTGACTTTTAGCCTCCGAAATTGTATTGTCAATAGCGTTTAAATGGAAAGATCATCAACGTTTCCTTCCTTTCTTTATTGTTTAAAAATGTACCTACAGCTTCCGATACCTGAAAATTCCATCAGCTTTGACTACTTTTGGTCTTGTATAGGTTAACCCTTTTTGCGAGTTCACGAACCAGTTTGAAGGATTATCGTGTCAAACTATTAATGCTTTTTTTTGTTTTTCTCTCAAGTCTTTTCCCCTCTTCTCTGGTGATTTTAATTTATTTTTATTTAACTCTTCTGTGTTTATTCATCGTGAAAATAAGGTAACATATTCTCACAAAATTACCCAAATTTTTTAGCGAAAAAAATCATGTTTTAAAAATACGCTCACCCTTCAAATATTTAGGTAATTATTTATTTATTTCCTCATTGCCATTACCATTTCTTTATGTTCTCATATTTTTATAGCTTAAACAATTGCAAATTTATGGATATGATTATACAAAATTTTGCAAATTTTAAGAATTCGAAGTTCTTTGCGTATATTTTCATTTAAGTTGGACCTTTATGAACCCTTTTTGAATGCCTCAATCTAAAACAAACAGCAAATGCAAGCAACCAATATGGCGGACAACCAAGTCGAAATTTTAAAAAATCCTATCTCTTATTTATATAAGGGTTTGCCAAAAGATAGTTCTTATATGCACATATATTGTGAAAAAATCTCTTATTTACAAAATAAAACATAAAAACCAAATACTTATAAAAGAAATTCTCGACACTATTACTCTTGTAATTGCTTAAATAAATTTTTCTTTTCGAGAGCTGTATAGAAATTAAAAAAAAAAAAAGAAAGATAAATGGAGAATCATAAAAATAAATTTTTCCGGGGAACTAAATTAGGCTGTAGCACACGTTACAATTCAAAAAAGAAAAAAATATATTTATGTCTATGTCTATGAATGAATTGATTAGTAATATATTTATGTTTATTTCTATGAGTGAATTGATTAATAAGAATAATCATTGAGAAAATACGAGAAAAACTAAATTTAATGAAGAAATAAGTCTGATAATACATAAAATAAAAATATTAAAAAATTTATTGATATGTGTAAATTTTAATTTTTTTTTTATTATTATTTTTTTTTGTAATTAATAAAAAATATTCACAGAAAAAGATAGCTATAATCTATCTATTTTATTTTTATTTAATATTCAAGCAGTGGCGTATTTAAGGGTGGTCCAGGGGGTCTGGACCCCCCTTGGCGATTTCAAAAATAGTATTTTTGTCATAAACTAATGAACAACGAGAATGTAATATGCGAATAATCAATAGTAATAAAATTGCAAAATTAAAAAATGCGAGTACGCAAATATTAATTTTACGCCATTAACTCATTTTGAGCCCACCTAACAGATTTCTATATTTGAAAATTTTGCTGAACCCCCCCCCCTTGACCATCAGTCTGGATACGCCACCGTATTCAAGTATACAAATAACTTAATATACCTCCTATTTAATTTAAGATGCAAAATTTTCAACTTCAAAGTATAGGTAAGCTGGTCAATTAATGGCTCATTCTAAAGGTCAATAAATTACACATTAATGGGCTTTCTCGTACAGTATATAAATGCTCTTCCTTACCAAAAGACTTTTTTGAGTTCATATAATGTTTTCCATGATTGCATTTTACATTGTTAAAATGCATCTAATATCTCTTAAGTCATAACATATAAGACTTTTCGAAATGTTTAATTCATATTGGCGCAATGATAAGTTCCTTTCGATACGACCAAAATTACGAACCAATTTACGATTACAATCGAACGGAGCTATTATGGGTGAGTTGTATGAAAAATAATGAATTTGTTATAGCAATATCCTACGTCTAATTACATTGCCTTCTTCGCCCGTGACATAATCAGAATATTATACGCGCATTTTTATCGAATACTGATTCGAAAATAAAATACCGGTCTTCGCGCATATAGTCGCCTCGTATTACAATAAATCACAGAAACGTGCTTTTATTTGATTGCAACCGTACGTGTAACGCTTATTAGTGAAAGTCAGGTGCATTTGGTGGTATATTGTACGAAATTCATTGTTATTATCATACATATGTATATGAACAAGATAGACTACTAGGTATTTAGTACAAGTGTAACGCAGAAGTAGGCTATGATGTTAGGTATATGTTAATTAGAAATTAAATCGTCCAAAATTTCATAGTTTTTCGAATAAAAATTCGGGTTTATGTAATGTAGCGAGGTATTGCGCAGAAAACTGCATTTGTCGGCGTATTATGCAAGTACACGAAGCGCAGGATCGAGAAATGCGGTTCTTCAAAGCCCCAGTGATCTTTCTAAACATCTGCGTCCCGGTACGCGCAGAGAAAGTAAATACTATGTAGGCAAATAGTTGGGAAATCGTCACCATGTCTACGACGTCAAAGTTATCCGCTATATCTGTTGAACATTTCCGGTGATCAGCGAGGCCATGACCTGTAGGACTTTAATCGACGTTACATCTGTAGGCATAAAATGGAAGAATATTTTTTCGAAAATTTAATAGCGATATGTACCTCTTGAACTAGGCTTGTTTATGAGAATTCGGTACGTATGACATAACTGGAAAAATTCATCTTACACGTGACATTGAATGTAATACTTTCATTTTATGACGACCTCACGATCGCTTTCGTACGTCGACGGATATCATTTTTTATTACAAAATGAATTCGCATCTCGCATAGAAATGCAAAACGTTTGATTTTTCGTCTAATAGCGATGTGTTAATTGCTGCGACGTAAAGAATGATTATATGCTCGGGCGTGATTAATGTGCGATTTTAGAAGGTTCCTGATTATTCATTTTTACTTTTCTATTGTCGTATGGTTTGTCGTTTTTTTTTTTTATTATTAATAATCGTATGTTGCTACGTGAGTAGGGGGACTATTTACCGTTGTGTGTAATTAAGCGATGTCTCATCGTGGTTATTTCGGATGCGCGATAATAATTGATAATTAATTAATATTTTCACCGATGAGATGACCAAAGTATAAACGTAATGGAATGTGTAGGATGAGTGTATGGGATGCCTCCTGTGTTTCTTTTATTCATTATTACATGCGAATACTCGTTAGGTAATCGTGTAGGAGGAGCTGAAATAATTTATTAAATCAATTTAAAAATAGATATTTAAATACACAGATGCATGAACTCTAGATATGGTTATCGCATGCACCCAATTATAGAATAATTATAGAAATTTAAAAAACATAAATAAATCTTCAATGGTGAGAAAATTTGTTACTAAGATGAATGAGAGTTTTTGTGATATGAAACCCAAAATTCATAGCACTAAAATTATACCTAATTTGAAGAATTTTCCCCCGATAACTATATGATTAAAATTTTTGAACTTGAAATATAGAAAGCTAGCGAGTTGTTTTTCTTGAATCGGTTGGAAAGATCATATCATTCTCAAATTTATAACTCAACCATTAGTGGCTAATCACGGCCTCTTCATAAGTCATTTGTCATTCATCTATTTCTTGAGAAATGTTCATCATTCAATCAAAATGAAGAATAGATAATTTATTCGTAGAACACCCATGGCAGTGCCGGTTTAAAGATCGCTGCTTGAGGGAGGGGGGAGGGGTCAATTCCATAAAGTCAAGTGAGAAAGATAGTAAATTTTTTAAATTCCAAAAAGTTGATTTAAACACCAAAAAAGAAGCTTTTGGGGCGGGAGGGGGGTTAGATACCTAAAATCCTCCCATAAAACGTCCTATGCCTTATGGGCTTAAATTTAGGCTATTCCGGACTCAAGAGACGAAATATACTCGATTTTTATAGCACAAAGCTTCACAAAACATCATATTCTGCTTTAAGACGACTTTGTAATGTTGTTTTAGCATCAAAATCGGAGACTTTAGAAACAACTGAGTGATAAAGATAAAACATATTTTGCTTCCCAAATATAAAAAAGTCTGAAGTAAGTCCGTAACCTGCACATGGCCAATAAATTACTCATTTTCGTTATTGAAAATAACAAAAATGTTTAGCTTATTTTTATAATTTAAACGAAAAAATAAGATAAACAGTAAATTTAATGAAGATTTAAAAAAATATTAGGTATAGATTTAAATTTCTTAATATATTTATTATTTAAGTACGAAATTTAAAAAAAAATTAATGCCTATCAATTTCTTTCAGTCTTTGGGAAGAGAAGATACGACATTAGAAAGTAAAAAAAATTTTAATTGAATGAAAATTTCATCTTTTTTAAGACTTTCATTTCTTGGTGGGAGGGGGAGGGGAAAGTGTCTAAAAATTGAGTTGGAGGGTTGAAATTTTTACAAAATTTTTTGATGTTATTTAGCAATTATTATGACCCCACCTCCTAACTTTTTGAAAAAAAAGAGGCATTAGTCCCATCCTAATGCATATTTTAATTTCAGTGTCTGCTTCAAACAGTGGTAATTTGTCTGGTCAACACATAGGCAATTATGTATATGCAATATATCCTTACAGAGTTTACTCGTAAATATCATTAAAATGTATTAGTACAAATCATAAAATTTAAAAATTCTTTTGAATATGGAAAATTTATAACTTTTAAACATTCTGTAGTGCCTCTGGCCTTAGTGGCAGCACACGGCACCAAAAAAAAAAAAACATTTTGTAAATTTCATTCTGTATAAATAATTGTTTGTAAAGTCAAAATGTTCATATTAATTTATCAGTCGCAAATGACCCTAATTGCCGGGCGACCTAAAATAAATTTTATTAAAAAAAAAATAAAAAAGTAACATTTGGGAATTTTGTAAAATTTAAGAAATTTCCAAATTTAAGCAAATTATTTTTTAATTTTTACTTACTTACTTATCTTTTTTAATTTTAAAATTTTAAACATTTACAGAATTTTAAAAAATTTAAAACTTTGTGAATTTTTTAATACGTATCTATGAAAGTTCTAGATTCTCATAGGGAACGATTAAGAATGAACAGGAGGAAGGTGTGGAGCCACTAAATATTGAATCATTTCCTACCAAAAAATTTGCCGAGTAAATATAAAAAAATACCTTCTCAAACTATTTTTTCAGTAAAATAGAAAATTATAATTTTTCTTCATTTTGTTTCAAGTAACTGTGGTTTTTCACTTTCTTAGATTCTGAAATTTCAAAACATGAAAAATATCAAAAATTGAAAAATTCTCAATAATTAACTGCATCTATTCAAAAAATATATTTAAAAAAAGTAGATAATAGAAATGCCGAAATTAAGATAACCTACATTTTTTTAAGGCACGAGGATTGATGAAATTACGCAAAATTTAGAAAAAAATATTTGAAAATTAAAAAACCGCAAAATTAAAAAAATGTTGAATACTAACAATACTTACGTAAAAATTTCAAAAATTTTCAATACTTTGAAAAAATGTCTTGATTTCAATGAGTTTCAAATTAAGGGAATTTCAAATTCAAGATTTTCAACATCCTGAAAAATTTTCACCTGGCAAAATTCTATGTTTCTGCAATTTTTATAAAAATTGAATAATTTTCAAGTTTTATTGAAAAATTTTCAACATTCAGGAAACTGCCAAAATTTATTAAATTTATGACTCCTTGGGAAATTGTAAAACCTAAAAAATTGCAAAAATGGTATTTCAACCCTTCAAAAATTCAAAATATTTTAAGGCTATTAAAAATTCTAAAATGTAAGACAACCTTCAAAACATTTTAAAACTCTTAAAATTCCAAAGTCTAGGACATTTCTCAACTTCCAGAATTCCAAAATTTAATAGGTTTGATAATTTGGAAAATTTAAAACCAAGTAAGTAAAATTTTAAAAATTCAACATTTTTTAGTTTTTGTTGGAAAAAGAAACTATAGAAATGTTAGGAAATTATTTAAAATGCTGTGATTATTTGATTCGTTTCCTACACTCTTAAGCAAAAATACTGAAATAACAATTTCATGTTCTCGAAGATGGTAGACTAAAAAATGACGCAAACCACCGACCATGCCTGACTGGCTGCCTATTGTAAGTTTCAGGGCATTAGATGTTCATTATCTTATCACTCGAGCTGAGATACTTTCCAAAATTCAATATTTCTTTCAATTACATAACTGCATCCTTGAACTTGACTGCAATAAGGATTCGTTTAACGCTGAAGTACGCAAATGAGTACACTCGTACATGAGCCTTGTAACCTAAATATTGAAAGAAAATTATAATGGAAAAAAACTCGATCGTGTCTTCAGCGTGTGATAGGTGTTGGTCCATTATTCTTTATTGAACGTAATTCTTCCGTATAGCTATATGAAATTGCTGTAGACAGATATGTATGATTGTCCAAGGTATAAGTAGGGTGGTAATTCATCATGTAATAACTATACTATCAAATTGAAGTCTCACATTAGTAACCTGTAATCCATACCAAAGAATTACCAATTGAAAGCTATTAATTGGATTATTATGTAATGGTAGATCTATCTTGATATGGTCAGTAACATAAGTGCTGCTTGAATTATTTAATCGCCGGTATTATATAGGTAGGAGTTGGCGTATAGCAGCTCTTTTAAAAAACAAATTTTCCAATGAAAACATCCAGCGAGCAAGTCACGAACGTAAATGAAACCGACAATGGGATTTTGGGCAGAATCTCTTCGATATAAGTAAGAAAATAGGACTTCAATTTATGTATTAATTAATTCACGTCGTATATTTACGCAACAGATGTACCCAATACGTGGCAATGTACCCCACGATATTCACGCCGCCGTAAAAATATTAATGTTTGTATCATTTAACACATAAAATACTCGCACCTACGTCCTCAAATTGGCGCAGGCTACGACTATATGATGGAAGCATCGCGCGTACTTTTATGATATCGAATTGCAACGGCCGCTATTATTATAATTTACACGCCGTATATCGGCGTTGCGGCGTTTTGTACGATATTCGATGAACCGACATGTTACCGCTGAGAATGGACATTGAAGGACGACTAATGTCTCATCACAACGTGATCCTAGATCGCCCTATGTAATTGTGACCTCTTTAGCACCAAAACGTTTTCACAAAGAGCTATTAATTTTGAAATTATTGTCGAGAAATACGAGCCGCATTTATTATTGCTGAATAGACGTTTCAAGTTCGATTTCAGCATACAACGGGGCAATTTACGCGATCTAGATTCGCAAGAGGAGGTGAATCGACGCTTTTAGTTGTGCTCGAAATTTTGATGGAAATCAAGCACTCACAATAGGTAAAGATAAGAAATTAAATGACTTTAATCTCAAGTCTTCTGATGCTCCTGAGTCGAATGAATTCAAAACTCAAGTTCGATGAATGATTCCAGATCAAGTCGTAACAAATAGTAAAGCTGGAATTTGTTCAACGTGTGGTAAACTTGTGAAGACCCAAATTTATTGGTTATGGAAGATCTACTTCGAGCTCCATTGAATAATTGCTTTTTCGCGGTGAAGAACTTTTGATGATTGTAATATATAATGGACGCTCCTACAAGTTTAAAAGATTAAGTTTTTACCAAAGAGAATGATCTCGTATTTTAGGAGAAAGTTTAAGAGACATACATTTCTTTTCTTTTTTTTTGTTAATATTTCAGTTTTAAACCGATCACACATGGAAAAAAACTCATGGAAGCCCCAAGTTGAAATATGCAACGGCCTTAACATCAAATGAAATTGGGCTCTTAAAGCGTCAAAATTTGGTCCCATAAATAATTTTTAGTAACACGGAGGCATAAGGGATTTCCAGTGATGAAAATTATGCAATGTTCCCAACTCCAACAAGGAACAATGAAATATCAGCTCTCATGACAGATATAAAGTGAAACCTAATTAATTATCAAAATTTTCCGCCAGAACTTGACTACTTAGGAAATTTTTCAACGTATTACTCAAAATAACTAGCTTTAAAATGTCCGGTCCTGTTTATTTATCCATCATTTATATGAATACATTCATTTTTGTTTTTGTTTTAAATTATAAAATTATTTTAAGTATAGGGTATAATTTATCTAATTATTTTTCAGAGATTCAATTTATTAATAATATTTTATTTAAGTGATTATTACAACTGCTATTAATTTGTTATTTTTATATTATTTTTTATTTATTTTTTTTTTTTTAATAAGTCATTACTTTTCAGTTTTGTTAACTATTCGTTATTCATTCGTTAATTTTTCTTATATGTTAATTGCTATTATTTTATTGTTATTATGCATGAAAGTTGTGGATGCTAAAGATCGAATGATTGGGCGTCTTTAATATAAAATATCGAGAATCCGAAAGAACCCATACAGACAAAGCCGCAAATTTTCTTTTGCAATAGCCTGAAATACTGTTTTGTCGTGTTATGTTACATCACACAGTTATCTGTGAGACAGTTGTATCAAACAGACGTGTACTACAGGGTTCAATTCGTGCTCTCGTTATCTTGTTTCGCTTGTGATCATAGTGCCGTATCGCTTTGTAACCGCGTTATCGCTCACATAAACATTATCATGTAATTTCATACTCGTTATTGAACGTTCTTGCGCTCGTATCACAATAAGTTCACGTAAATGTCAACTAAAAACTCGCGAAAATGAATAACTCCTTGCAGGAAGTAAATAATACAATCAAACAACTTGCTCCAACACCGAACTCAGACTATCTGAGTCCAATTGGAGAAGGTGGATGGCAAAAAGTCAAAAAGCGGAAAATTCGGGAATCTCCTGAATCACCCCAGAGAACAACCCCTAGTCTGGGTAAGCCAAATAAAATTAAAAATACCACTTCTACAAAAATTGGTAATCGTTTTTCGGTTCTGGAGAATAGTGACGAACCGCAGTCACCCCAATCACAACCACTTAACTGCTCCACTCAGCAGACCATGTCGGCGCAGGCTCTTATAGGCCAAGTGAAAAATGTTACACCCCCACCTATCTTCATACAAGATGTAGTCAACTACACAGCGATGGTTGAGCAACTAACCAAATATGTCCAAAAAACCAACATTGTAACCAAATCAATGGCTAACGGTGCAGTTAAAGTTAATGTCTCAACGGTTGAAGACTACCGCAATCTCGTATCCAACTTACGCAAACAAAATCTTGTATTTTATACGTATCAGCTAAAATCCGAACGCGCATTCAAGGTTGTTATACGCAATCTACACCAGTCAATTAGTCCCGATGAAATAAAAAAGGAACTAGCCAAAGAAGGTTTTGCCGTCCGCAATGTTGCCAACATTCGGCACTGGAAAACTAAAATTCAGCTACCTCTATTCTTCGTAGACCTCGAGCCCAATAGCAGCAATAACAAATGTATTTATAATTTAGATTTTCTGCTGAATACGCGTATTAGAGTCGAGGCACCCAAACCTAAGGCCTCCATCGTTCAGTGTCAACGGTGTCAGGCATATGGCCATACCAAAACATACTGCACCCTTCCTCCAATCTGTGTTAAGTGTGGAGGTGATCATAATACATCGGTCTGCAACAAAAAACCCGAGGATAAGCCTCACTGTGGGTTATGTGGTGGTGATCACACTGCTAACTA
This sequence comes from Phenacoccus solenopsis, assembly GCA_009761765.1. Taxonomy (NCBI): domain Eukaryota; kingdom Metazoa; phylum Arthropoda; class Insecta; order Hemiptera; family Pseudococcidae; genus Phenacoccus; species Phenacoccus solenopsis. The sequence continues at coordinate 47,903,910 of CM019753.1, forward strand.
TCGAGGCTGCTCGTCGTATAAGGCAGCACTAAAAATTTTTCGACCAAAAGAAACCAGAAACAACAAACAACTTATCGAACCTGCCTTAAAAAAAACTGTAAACAGCGCAACATCTAAAATGGTAACTGAACATACATCATACCGCGACATTGTTGCCAATAAACCAAACAATACGACAGTAAATGCTGCTCTCACTCACGAAGTCGCCCAATCTAGTCGCGTAGAACAGCTCATCGAAAAAATGTTAAACCAGAATGCCCAGATCTTAGAGATGCTTACAAAACTAATCACTAAGCTAATCTAATGGACAAAGTGATCAACACTAAACAATTTCGTCAAACCAAAATTATTGCCTGGAATGCAAATGGACTTCTGGCCCGTAATAATGAACTGGCTAGTTTCTTAATTTCTGAAAATGTCGATATTGCACTCATTACCGAAACCCACTTCACTGATAGATCGCACGCTAAAATTCGTGGATATGAACTTTATACCTGCAACCACCCTAGCGGCCATGCCCATGGTGGATCAGCAATCTATATGAAAAATTCAATCGCTCATCATGTGATTCCACATTTTCAACAGGATTATATTCAGGCTACGTGCATCTCCACGCGTCTCCACTGTGGCACAACAGTCAACATTGCTTCTATATATAGTCCACCGAAGCACAACATCAAAACTGAGCAATATTGCGAGTTCATGAATCACCTTGGCGATAAGTGGATAATTGGAGGTGACTTTAACGCGAAACACCAGTCTTGGGGATCGCGAATGAACACACCAAAAGGTAATGCACTATACCGAGCAATCAACATTCATAACGCTGCCAGCGTATCTAGTGGCCAGCCAACATACTGGCCTACTGACACATCTAAATTACCCGACTGCATCGATTTCTTCGTGATGAAAAATGTTTCGAGTCTTTATACTGATATCTCAACCATCAACGATTTATCCTCCGATCACACCCCAATCTCCCTAATGTTAAGCGACACCCTTGTTCGTAAATACACATTGCCAAAATTAACCAGCAAAAATACAGACTGGGAGATTTTTGCTGAACACATTCATAATAATACTAATCTCCAGATAAGACTTAAAACTGTAGCGGATCTTGAGAAGGGAGTTAACGAATTCAACAAGGCAATCACCGAAGCAGCAAGAATTGCAACTCCAGCTATTCCTAACTCCACAAGAGTAATTGTTTACCCAAAAATTGTACGTGAACAAGTACAAAAACGTCGTAGAGCTAGACACCTCTGGCAAATAACCCGTAGTCCAGAGCACAAAACCGAACTGAATAGACAATGCGCATATACCAAAAAACTCATAAGCAAAATAAATCAAGAATCGTTTGACAACTTTATGCAATCGCTAGATACCACCGAATCATCAAACTATTCACTTTGGAAAGTAGCTAAAATGACGCGTAAGCCTCCAGCCTATATACCACCTATTAGAATGAACAATGGTAGCTGGGCACGCGATAATCAAGCGAAGGCAAACACATTCGCGCTACATCTAGCAAATACATTTCAACCTAACAAAGTTCAAACTGATATTACACCTACGATCAGCTACAAGCACGAAAATATACCCATCAAGTACTTCAGCCCAAGGGAGATAAGCGCAGTTATTAAAACGCTAAACCCAAGTAAGGCTCCGGGATTCGACCTTATCTCCGCACGTATCTTAAAGGAGCTACCTAAGAAAGGTATTTTAATGCTTACATACCTATTCAACGCAACGTTAAGGTTAAATCACATACCTACCCAATGGAAATCTGCGAAAGTAATAATGTTACTGAAGCCAGGTAAACCTACTGATGATTCTAAATCATACCGTCCTATTTCATTACTACCTACAATATCAAAGCTCTATGAAAAGCTCCTACTTAAACGCCTCTGCCCGATCATTGATGAGCTAAACATAATTCCCGACCATCAGTTCGGGTTTAGAGCTAAACACGCAACGATAGAGCAGGTACATCGAGTCGTACAAGTCATTCGGGACTCTTTCGAAAGTAAAAAGTTCTGTCCAGCAGTTTTCCTTGATGTAAGCCAGGCGTTTGATAAAGTATGGATCGAAGGGCTGCTGCACAAAATCAGCCAGTACCTGCCAGCCCATTACGTAAGAATACTGCAATCATACCTCACGAAGAGAACGTTCATGGTATATCAAAACGAAGCTATATCGCCTGAGTATGAAATAGCGGCTGGTGTACCGCAAGGCAGTGTTCTAGGCCCAATTCTATACCTGCTATACACAGCTGATCTGCCGATGCAAGAAAACGTCATCATCGCCACATTCGCCGATGACACGGCAGTATTAGCACCACATCACGATTACAATGTCGCCACAGCCAACCTACAAAAGGCGGTAAACAAAATTTCTAATTGGTCATCAAGCTGGAAGATTGAATTGAACAGTCAAAAATCCATAAGAGTGGATTTCGCGTTACGAAAGCACGGTTACACACCAACGCTAATAAACAACGAACCAGTTACCTACTCTGACAACGTTAAATACCTTGGCATCCACCTAGACAAACGTTTAACGTGGAAATATCATTTACATATGAAGAGAGATTCTATCAATCTACGCTTCAGATCTATGTATTGGCTATTTAGTGCCAATAATAAGCTATCTTTACAAAATAAAAGACTACTGTATCTAGCAGTAATCAAACCAATCTGGACCTACGGCATCCAAATCTGGAGCAGCACGGCCAAAACGAACTATAATATCATACAACGTCTCCAGAACAAAATAATTCGAAAAATGGTAGGCGCTCAGTGGTACATTCGTAATGATCTACTACACCACGACCTTTGTCTTCAAACAGTCGGAGAAACAGCAAAAAACTTCACAACAGCCTATGAAGAACGCCTTCACCGCCACCCAAACATCGAGGCTATACAGCTGCTCAACACTCCACAGATTAGACGACTTAAACGTAGACATATATTCGATATAGCCTAACTGTAGTTAAGACATATACCTTCTATCACATAGTTTATTATTAAGCTTCGCGCAGTAGCTGTACTGTCAGCTCTCATGACAGATATAAAGTGAAACCTAATTAATTATCAAATTTTCCGCCAGAACTTGACTTACTTAGGAAATTTTTTCAACGTATTACTCAAAATAACTAGCTTTAAAATGTCCGGTCCTGTTTATTTATCCATCATTTATATGAATACATTCATTTTTGTTTTTGTTTTAAATTATAAATTATTTTTAAGTATAGGGTATAATTTATCTAATTATTTTTCAGAGATTCATTTCATTATAATATTTTATTTAAGTGGTTATTACAACTGCTATTAATTGTTATTTTTATATTATTTTTATTTATTTTTTTTTTTTTAATAAGTCATTACTTTTCAGTTTTGTTAACTATTCGTTATTTATTCGTTAATTTTTCTTATATGTTAATTGCTATTATTTTATTGTTATTATGCATGAAAGTTGTGGATGCTAAAGATCGAATGATTGGGCGTCTTTAATATAAAATATCGAGAATCCGAAAGAACCCATACAGACAAAGCCGCAAATTTTCTTTTGCAATAGCCTGAAATACTGTTTTGTCTTGTTATGTTACATCACTGCCTATAAACGCGTTGTGATTGGTTATAGTACCAGAAATCATCGTTACCAACTTGTTACATTTACCTAGTTGTGTACTTGGAGGGAAGTTAAGGCTTAGTCTGTATGGGTTCTATTGGACACACGGTATATTCATTCGTTACTATAATTTTTATAATTTTATTTTTAACGCTCAAATTCTCAAGTGACCTTGAAAAAGAGTAAAACATTTCCAAAATCCAAAAAAAAAAGGGTTTTTGGCATTTCTCTCATCATACATTTTATTGTAAATTTGCAACACTTAAAAGAAAAGTGAACGCGAACAAAATTTATCTTTTTACTTCAAATTTTTGACAGAAAGAATCCAATTTTTTGGGAACAAAATTCCTTCTTACGAAAGACAAAAAATTACTTGATATGTTATTTTTTAAATACCTGTATTGCTTCAACATGTTTTATTTAGGTAACTTTTTCATCATTTACCTTGGTGTACATTATGAAGTTCGTAATAAAAATAATCACATTTATAGAATTGTTTGATTTTTAATTTTCTACAGTAAAAGTTCAATGGTATTTTTTGTGCTCATTACGTTGAAATAAGCACTATATAGAAATATTTCTAATTTATATATGTTATCAACTTATCACCACATTTCTTACCAACGGTTTTACATTTTCTTCGGTAAATACCGCATATGAGAAAACTTGCTTGCATGCGAAGTAGATTAATTTTTAATTTCCAATAAAAAAAAAAAGTGATATTCATTTTTTAAATTTAGAACTTCCCAAAGGCAGAAAACTGTGTCATTGAATTCTAAATAATACCATCACCGTATGGCTGCTTTCTTTACAATCAGAGTGTAGTCAGAAATAAAGCTTTGAGGACTGTAGTACAGTGTAAAGTCAAGGTGTAGAATATAATATCATGAATTGGAAATGCCTAACTTCCAAATAAAAAAATGTGTTGTTAACTACTTCAGAGTAGAAGGTAGGAGCATGCTCCTTACATAGACAAAGATATTGTAGCTCTGGATTTCTCAGGTCACTGACAACAGATAAGGATATACTGTTGATAAAATATATCGTTTCAGCACCCCAGTGATATCATGTGTATGATATTATACGATTACTATGTAGCTATGATATTAGATATTATAATACATGATAATGATGGAAAAAGAAGGACTTTTATGACATCACTATAATATTACTATTCATGAAATACTTTGTCAATAGAGAAGGGCCTTCATGACACCACCATGATATCATAATTTATGACATACCTACCAATTTTGTCAATATCATTTGCCCTATGACTCATCGAGTCAAGTCAAAATGTCATATTTCCTGAAAAAAATATAATAAAAATTTTGTATGGTATATAAGTGTAGGGACTTGAAAACTACACACAAAATAGATCATCTTAATGTACAACACTTGGTCCTTCAACACCCTGAACACGCTACTGCAGTTCAAAATCAAGTTGTGAATTCAGAATATATTTTAAAACATCTGATGAGCGATGCTTTAGCTACACTAGGAGTATAAAGATATCAAAAGCCATACTTACCAGTAGGGAGCAAATTCTACACTCTTCAAGAGTTTACTATACGCATCTTCTACAATGCACGAATGTAAACGATGACAGGACATGACTGTTGGCCATCTAGTTGACGACGATATATACAAGTAAAACAGATTTTGCGACAAATCAGAATGTCGATCACGTTCGTCTATTATGTGTAAACAGTCGATGACCAATGCCGATTGATCATATTGGATAGCGGTCAATGTTATAAGCGGTCCTATATTTTATGATACGTGTCATTTAAGCAGAAGCCCTATGCTATATAAACAATAGATATTTCAATCATTGGTAGATTCCAGTGCTGTGTGTTCGACTGTCAACTACTCCTTTAGCAACTATACTCGAAGTCATAAAAAATGAACGTAAGTACTCTTGTAAATTTCTTGCATTCGCCTAAATTACTCTTTAATGCTAACGTACTTCGTTTCCAACAGCCGATCGCTTTATTAGTGAGTACAGTTGCGTGCGTAGTATCAGTACACGCTGATACTAGCTACACGCCTCCACCGGCCTCCGGTGGTCCATACCCAGCCGCCAGTAGTCCTTCACCAGCACCTTATCCACCATCCGGTTGGAAACCAAGTGGAAGGCAGTTCTTATTACCGTCCAGACAAACAGCAACTGCATCCAGTTACCTACCACCGAAAACATACGGGCCACCGAAACCAACAACTCCGGCAGTAGAAACCGAAGCTACAACCATCGAGGGTACAACAACCAAACCCGGGGTACGTATGAAGGTCGTTAAGTTTGGCAAGCGCGCTACTTAAATCCATTTAATTGCTAATGAACCATTAACCGCGTACCATTCGTATAAACACCCAGTCATTGTTCGAGATGTTACAATTTCGTTTTCAACTTCAAAAAAATAAAATTACATAATGACGCGGTGTTATCTACATATATTGTTCGAAGTGATTCGCCGATTATGCAACGGTTTTTATCACTTTTTTGTACGTGCCACACTCTTGCAGATGTCGTGACTAAGCTACCTATTATGTCTATTCGTGCAGTTATCTCGCGGTGTCATAATCTTCACATGTATTCGTAGTCGCGCTGCATTTCCAAAACGCGCGCGTATGTTAAGTCATTAAAATTTCGTCATTTTAGAATTTACACGTTACTCGAGATTTTTTTCCGAATACCGACAAGGGTCAAGTTAAATCGTTATTACTTTTAGGGTCAACGAAAAATCGTATTTTCCATAGTAACGCGCATCTAGTTGAGTCATTATACATTCGTAGGTGGGTAATTTAATTATATAATTGTTTATTCCAGGAATCAGAAAATCTCAGCGAATTTATCGGCGAACAACAAATACCAGATAGTGGCACTTATTACGTTTTACTTCCCGATGGAAGATTACAGAAAGTCACGTATTCGACAATGCCTTTAGCCGAAACCGCTGAAAAGCTCAGAGAAGTTGAAAACAATGTCGAGAAAAAACCCAGTGGATATGTCGCCAATGTCAAATACCAAGATGTTGAGCCTATCAACGGTCCTATTTATGCTTACCAGAACGCTCCTCTTGTTAGAATTTACAAATAGGCTGAGTGAACTTTTTCAATATATTTATTATTTATGCTTTATTTCTTGATATATGTTAAATTATTAATTAAATGCGATTTATTTGGATTCTGAACGATTTGTGTTTCGCTTATTGATCTTTTGTTGTTTCTGATTGCAAAATATTTCTCTGAAAGTTTGTAAGAAAACGCTAACTGTGTCTTATCTCTAAAATCCTTCATTCAAAAACAGAATATGTACCTATAAACAATTTTTATTTCGTTATTGACATTATAGAACACGAAAACATTATATTTACCAATTCAATCCTTGAGCGGTCAAAGAACAGTCTATTTTTTTTTTAGCTTACAGCAATTTTCAATGTTTTATTTTTTGCATAATTATTATTTGCTCAGAACTTAAAATTAGAAAAATAAAACTCAATCTCGATACATATAATAATCGTTGAATTTTATGACTTTGTAGGTAAGGTACCTATCTTGAATTCATATAAAGATAAACAGAAAAAAATCATTAGTGACAACTTGCCTTTTTTGAGAGACTTCTTGCGTTAATTATTGTCAGTTTCATTAGAGTGTAATGAAAAAAGTCACTGACACTCCCCTCTCATTCAAGCTGAAAAATAAATATGAAAATAACATCAAAAATCAATTATAATTTCATTGATACGGGAAGTTTTTTTTTGTTTGGCAGAAATTCCAAGCAACTCTACCTCCGACTCGCCACAGCAGCCATCGAAGCTGGCACTAGGAGACACCTTCACCTTCAATTCTTAAAATTACTTTCCATCTCCGAAGATATGTCTTGAAGAGGTTCCCTCCATTAGGGTCCTCCAAAATTCAGGAATATCATATGAAATTTAGGGGAAACATTTTTAATACTTCGTTATAAAATTATGTGAATAGAGATAGATATACGTGTGATGAATTGCCTACCCTACTTGCTGAAGGGGCTGACAGATATGAAACTTCGAAAAATATTTTTTTAGCCCTGTATGTAATGTAGTACTATTAAAAACAAAATTAATGTCAGTGCAAGTGCTACATGCGAAGAAATTATCAAAAAATGTGAAAAATGAAGGAAATAAAGAGTAATTATTTCATATTTTAGCAGGTAATTTACAAAGAGACTCCATAAATCCATTTTATTCTTAATTTTTTATATACCACAGAGCCAGGATATATGCTACTTTGATAGTCTTGAGTGGCGTGGAAAAAATTCTAAATAAATGTTTACTTAAACCGTAATATTTGCAAAATAAAATATTAATTGAAATGAATAAGCGACTAAACACAAATTAACATTAACCAGAAGTAGGTTAACTCAACACATTAAGATACATACAAATAACCGAAATAACTACTATATTGCCAGATTATTCGAAGATCAAAACCTAGAACGAAGCTAAATGGAAATATAATATCGTTCATTAGCTCCTACTATTTTTATTCGTACAATATCCAAGTTATGTCGAAATTTCATGAATTTATAGCTCGTACATTAAAACACCGCATACTTTAATACTATCTTACTTTCACAGCGCAATTTTTTCAGTTGTAGTACTACTACTATGGGAACAGCCGGAAAAGATGAAATTATCTCACTGACCTCTGTTAATCTTAAAATAAATTTCGCCACATTATAGATTAGTATCATTAACCAAAGTTGAAAAGGTTGAGGTTTGTTCAAGTTCTTTTTGCTTTAGTTCATTCATTCGTTTGCTCGATGCTATACCAATAGTGATTTCTCAGATGAAAAAAAATTACGATAAAATAAATGCTGAAAATGGTCTTTTAATTCGCATACAAGGTAACATAATAAATTACAATACTTTGCTTGATTATTCATATAAGCTAAATTAGGAACAGAAAAAAAATTCACACCTACATAATCGATAAATTACGCTCAAAAAAATCACAGAATATAAAACGAAAATAAAATTAAAATAAGTAATGATAACCAGTTACGGATGATAAAATACAAACAATAATTCGAAAATATAAATGGTCCATGCGAAAATCCAGCGATGAAAATCACCGAGTTTAACGATCGATAAGGAAGCAATAAGCTATAATGAGATCTATTTCAACGAGTGCGCACGTCGACAAACAACATTTAAATATAACGTAAAAAGCGTGATGCGTACGCCGGAAGTATATTAGTTAATCGCATTGGATTCCCGATCGGTAGATGCGGGTATGACCGAATGCGCTGGCTCGTCATCGGAAACTGAAGCGTAATCTGAATCGAGTAATTTTTCTTTCTCTTGTGAAATAGGAATACTGCAAGTGAAAAATAATGGTTCGATAGTAATATATTTATTGGGCAGTTTCATTACAAAAGATTGACTTATTATTTATTCTAAAAATCTGAAAGATTCGTTGTCATGGATGATGGCAGGAATGGCATTACGAGTATGGTCATTGAGTCACACATACTTAATCAAATTACTCACCTTCTGTTTTGATCATGAGCTATCCTTTGGGCGGTGCTCATGTTCAAATATCCACCATGTGTCATATCATAAACCCAAATTATAATTATTAATAATAAAGCCACTGAAAACGATAACGAAAATTATAATTAGAAAGAATGCGTATGTACAACTCCCAGTGGTGAGTGATACTGATACTTACAGCACAGACATGATATGAAGTAGGTTTCCAATAAAAAGTATCCATAATTATCCACTATTATACCGGCTATTACGGCGATAACTCCTAAACCCAGGTTTTCAAATGATTGGGCGCTGAATACAGACGATAATTCGAATGAATAAGTTTACTTGAAATACGCATATCTATGGCATATTTTGAACACTTACATCCCATACGCTGTTCCGAGAAGATGGTCGGGGGTAACTAGAGCTATCAAAGGCCATAAGGCGCTCGCTACCATGGAATATGAAACTCCCATAACGCACTGAAAAATTTAGTATTATCAAATTTATCTTATATGAAAACAACCAAACAACAATTCGTTTAAAATGTATTTTTCAAGCTGAGTTTTTAATGCAATACTTAGCTATTACAGCCTATATGATTCGGGAACAAAGAGGTGAGGGGAGGTAGTTTCTTCATATGTTTTCATTTTAAACCATTTGTAATCAGATGACAAATGTCCAATTTTTTTCACTGAATATTTAGAAATCTCTTTCAAAGAGTAAAATTTGCAAAAAATTATTGTTTTATTGGGGGGGGATTAAAAATTATGATGAATTGCGCCAATTTTGGAATATCACTAATAAATATTCGGCAAAAGCAACAAACATTACCATCGCAAATACAAACAAAGATTTTTTTTTTCAATATTCATAAAATATTAACCATGTTTCATCATTCATTCGATAACTCTTATCGAAATTTCTGTTATCATTTTACGATAATTTTTTTACTTCCAACAACTTTCCATCATTTTGCATTAAAAGCTTAACATAATTTCCATAAAAAGAAGTAACAAAAAAGTAGATAAATGTTACCAACCATACTGATCAGAGGATTGATCAATGTGAATCCAAGCATCATATGACCGAGAATAGTAATTAGAAGTGAACCGAATACGAATGAAACGTTTCTGCCAAATTTATCTACTAAGACACCGAGGAAAGGTGACAGTACGGCAGATATAATAAATAAAATGCTATTTACAGAATTTGCAGCCTCTGGGCTCAAATCATATTTTTTCTCGAAAAATAATCTGCAAAAAAATTGGGGTTTTATTGTGCGGATAATTTTTTCCAATATTGGATAAAAACGAATGCCAAGTACTTACTTTCCTAACGCTACAAAAGGTAAAATGGCACCGTAATAAAATACAATAGTGAATGTAGTTAACCAAAAGGTAACAGGGAAATTTTTAATATCTTGTAGTTTGACGACTTCGTCAGATTGGTTTTGTCTTCTTTTTAGCACACGCTCGGCGTGCTTGTCCTGTAAACCGAGCAGTACACCGCTGACGAAAGACATTATGCAAGATATACTGGCTGAAAATGAATTCAAAAGTAGATTCGATTGAAACTAATGAAATGAGCAATTCATTAAAATAAAATCTCACCAATAAATAGCACTACTCCTAAACATTGGTAACCAGTGTAGTAATTAGCTACGTATTTATATAAGGGCTCCATGAGATGAAAGTTCACCGCAGATCCGGCTCTGGCGAAGCTCAATTGAAACCCAAATACCATATTTAGTTCTTTACCCTTGAACCAGACGACGGCGTAACTGTTTTGCGCGACTGCCAGAGATTCTCCGCCGGCACTGGGAGGAAATCGCGTACGTTATTCAATCACTTCTTATGTGTTTCATATTAAGAAGAATAATTACCCGAATATAAATCTTCCAACTATCGTCAACCAAAACTTATTGACGTAGGCTCCATAAGCGAAAACTAACTGACCTATAACTACCAATAGAGCATAAATGCATGTTCCTAAACGGATTCCGAACACTCTATAGATAAAAATTGAATATTAAAATTGCATCTTCATTATATTGTAGGGTGTTTTATCGAATATATTACCTATCCATAAGATATCCTCCGACAGCGCATAGTATTACGTTTGGCCAAGCATACCAGGAATAAAGAAGAACGAATTGGGATGTCGATAATGACATATCACGAATAAAATAATCTTGCAGTGCTCCGGGATTGTCGTAACAGAAATACGATCCTAAATAGTCGAGCAATTATAGACAAAATTTCCAACAAAAGATGTGCAATTTCATTAAGAAACACTTACCAAATCCCAACAAACACATCAACATCAATGCCACGAATTTTTGCAACAAATGATTGGGATGCCGGATGGTGATTTTTTCTTCATCTTCTTCATGATGACCATTTTCGGCTTGGCAAACATTCGCATCCGACGAAGATGGTTCTTCGTTGGGTATTATTAAGTCAGTGTCCGCCATCGTTTAGCTATTAAATAAATCAACTTATCAACATGAAAGCAGAACGATATATACGGGTATCACCCTCATTCGGATGAAAGTACGAAAATAGGGGATAATAAAGGGGAGACTAACAAAGAACATATTGCTAGTTTGATTGAAGTTAGAGGACTAATAAAAAAAAAAATTAGTTTATCTCACTTGTCGAAGATAAGATAAATCAGGTAACGGATGATCGATGATAATAATCGTAGAATTGCAATTTCAACTATACAAGCTAGTGAAAATTAATTAAATTCATATATATGGGCAGTATCATATTGAAACATCATAACACATTGGAACAATGAGTACGGAAGTGTTTCTTTGTTTCAGGATTCTTATCGCAAATTTGTAAACGATGAATAATACGACCATACGACTATGAAATCAAACATAGGATGAACAAATGCTAGTTACTACTTCTTTAATTTTTCTTTTCTTTTTTCATCTTTTCAGAAATTTTTTAATGGTATCTTATAAAATACTCCACTTTACCTGTTAATTAAAATCGATAATCTTTAAAAACATATGTCGTGTTCATGTACGTCAATTAAAGCGGAAATTCAGTAAAAAATAATACTTATATCGAAATATTAATACACGAGTCGATTAAAATTCATCTTAAAAAATAATTAATTTGTTATAAGTCCTAAAATAATTTAAAAAACACTAGACTAAAATCCATTGAAAAAATGATAATTGTCTCGTTGATAAGGTGTTGTCAAAGTGAAATGTAAATAAAACAGTGTTACCATATTAAAAAGTTCCAAACTCTCATCGAAGCATGCAACGTTTAAACCCTCTTCAAAACCGCGATAAATAATTACAATAATTATTTTAGGTTGACACTTGTTCTAAATAAAAATTGTTCAGGTCAACAGATTGTAAAATGCATTTGCTATTATCGAGTAAAAAAAATTTGAGCGATAATTACTCGACTTGTGGACCGGTTGCACTGATTAAATTGTTCATTTGGAGTAAAATGGCGATGTGTTGTTCGTGTGTTTTTAGTTGATGTCCAGAAATTCTACTTGAAGCATGTCACTTTACGTAAAATAATTGTATATTTATTTACGATCTTTCTTTGTGAGTACCGCAAAGACATTTGATATATA